>CM046876.1:263462766-263550266 GCA_025667525.1 Glebionis coronaria
GAGTCCAAAAAGGCCCTAACAAGGCATGAGGGCTACATTTTGTTTCTAAAGATCCAAGATGATGTGAAGAATCATTATTCAAAAATCAATATAAAGGATCAAGACACACAACGAGAAGCAATTACTCCCATAAAGATCATGGAGAAGTCTATCCAGAAAGACCCTAACAAGGTATGAGGATAAATAGATCCAAGTCCAAAAAGGAGACGGATCGTTGTATATCATAATCCCAAATATAGATTGAAGAAAAATGAATAAGTTGTGGTCCAACTTTAAAGAATCTCTCAAAAACTTCAAGTGAAGAAATTCCACATATGAAGAGAAGACCATTATTTAAAGAACGTCTCTCAAGATTCGAAGTATGAAGTCAATGCCAAATATCGGTCCGAGAAAGGTCTCAAATCGTGAAACGAGTTATGCCAAGAATTGAACTTTATGAGATCTCAAGAAGCCGTTTTAAAAGATTTTTTCCTTTAGCTAACTATTGATTAAATCGTCCTACTTTATTTTCGGCCTTAATAAACTATCAAAATAAGTCAAAAATGCATCTTCGTGATCATTCAAGACAAAAATAAAATACAAGAGATACACCTAGGAATAAGGGGGTCTAAGTGAATAATTGAACCATGATGAGACTGCTTTTATACATAGTCTCATCTTCTAAATAGGGCTTTAAATGCATTAAATATCATCAAAATACCCATATATATGCTTGTGTTTGTTGCTTGTGTATTTTAGGTACGGATATTGAGAAAATGACAAAAGATCACAAGAATCAATAAAAAACGAACACGGGAAATGAAGCCGCACAATGAACCAAGCCCTAATGAAGACTTTCCCAAGATCAACCCTTGAAGATTTGAAGAATTATGAACAAGGGTCCTCCAATATGGAAGAATTGACACTTTATACCCTTGTATTTTCATAATAACAAGTTTGGTCCCTAAAGTTTGTCAAAATTACAAAAAGGGCCCTCCACTTTGAAGATTTGGCAAGTTTGGCCCCTCAACAAAGCTAAATTGTCAACCAATATCATCCACAAAGTAAAATACATCATGAAGTCCTTCAAAGTACAAGAAATGACAAGTTTGGTCCTTTGAAAATCTCAAAATTACAAAAAGGACCCTCAACTTTCAACATTTGGCAAAAATGGTCCCTCAATCATCAAGAATTGGCAATTTCAGTCCTCCAAAATGTCAATTAAACAAGTCTAGACCATTATCATTGAAGAAAATACCAAATCAGTCCTTCAAGAATGCAAAAATGGCAAGAAATACCCCTGAAATCATTTTACAAAACTTTTTGGGGCAAAAGTGTGAAGTTTGAAACTTCAATAACAAAGGAAACGAGTTTTGGGCTATTTATTTACAAAGTGGCAAGAAGAAGAAAGAAAGGGGGGTAATATTGGGCCAGACAAAGAAGTTACATAGGCCAGTGTCATTGTGACACGTGCCCCACTCACCCTAAACAACCAATCAGCACACCCCATTGTGCCATGTCACCTTCCACCCACAACAGATTATAACTAATCTTTTTATTTTATTAAACACGCGCTAAACACAACTTTTAAATCCCAAAACAGATTAAAACACCCACTATTCACACATGAACACAAATTGGGTATTTGTGTTTAAGCCAAAATAAAACCACCAAAGCATCCAGATTAGTGATTAAGCTTGCCTTGATCATAACCCAACTCAAAAATCCCTTGCCACCTCACCACACATGTCACATGGGACATGCCCTGCTACAAAGAGGAAGAAGATGCCAAAAATAGCCAGAAGAATCCAACGTCCCACAAGCAGCTTACATCCTAAGCTTACTTTGGACCCTTTGATCAAATTTCACCCCTACCAACTCATGCAAACGTCCAAGAAAACATCACATGATTCCAAGGTTTTCAAATTCTACAAGGGCATATTTGGGACTTCAAGCATTAGGGTTTTTAGTTCTTAGCTGTTCCTTAGTCACTTGTAAGGCTATATAAAGCCATTTAGGCCTTCACATTTCAGTTTGCTTTTGATTTTTCCTTGTTCAAGTTTCTTTAAATCCTATTTCTAAGTTTAATGAAATTGAGTTTGAAATATGGAAGAAAAGTCATTGGCCAATCTTATTTTCTGCTTTCTATTGTTATATGTTTGTTAGTTCTTGAAGTTCAAAACCTGTTTTCAAAAGAGGAGTGTGCAAAAGTTTGCACATTTTCTCATTTTCTTGATATTTTGATAAGTCTTGTTCCAATCTTGGCATTCTTGGGCTATAGGGCTGATCATAGCATCCTAACTGAGTTGGTTAAGGTGTGGTGAGGCTTATAATTTGGGTATAATCAAGTGTGGGGTAACAAGTTTGCATTAATCAAGTTTTTCAAAGTTTCTGATTTTTATGATATTTTGCTTTAACCTTGTTCAATCTTAGCAGGCTTATTGTGGAAGCTTGTGCTTGTTCTTGCTAGCACATAAGCTCAAAATTCGTGGGTGTGGATGTACATCCATGAGGTTTGCATACTTAATCTCAAAATCTGCTTAAATTGTGATTTTTGGTGATATTTGTATGAAACTTGTGTTCTTGTGAATTTTGTGGCTTGTTCTTGCTTGAATCTGTTTATCATACTTGTTTTAGTGTTAATTGATGCTTGGTTGACCTGAAATCTCACTTTGCTTTTGAAAATTTTGATTTGGAAAAGTTAAAGAGGTGTTTGGGTCTACTGGTTTGTGCTTGCATCTTGTTATTGTGTTGTTAGTTTGTATTGTTTATGCTTTTGTATATGCTATACCTTTGTTTGAGAGTGTTTTGCTGCAAGTTTCTGAGTTTTGAAAACCTTGAATCAAACAAATTGCTATATCTTGTTGAGTTGAATGTTTTTTGACCTAAAATTTTGGGAAAACCTAAAGTTTATGCATGTTTAGGGATAAAAGCTGTTAAAACATCATCAATATAACCTGTTCGAAAGATTTGAAGTGTTGAAGTTGGCTTGTGTGTCAAATACATCAGCAAAAGTAAAAACTGCATGTGTTAGTGTTCATCAGTAACCTTCATTGCTTGAATCTTGCTTAATTGTTTGAACCAGTGCATGAAACCTGTTTAGACTTGTTTATTGGAGTTTATAATAGCTTGTATGTGCATTTGGTTGAATTTGGCTGGCTGATTATTGCTAAAACTGCTTATTTGTGCTCAACTGCTTATTGTTCATGTCTGTATCATGTCTGATGAATGATTGATTAAACTGTATCAATTGGGTGTTAGTGATTGTGTTATTTTGATTGTGATTGACTCCTTTTGATCCAAAGATCATTTGGGTGCCTTTGTGAAATCTGAATCCAAGAAAAAGTCACTAAAGACAAAAAGTCAAAATAGTCAAGCAGTGGAAAAAGTTTCCACTGCTCAACATCCAAAACTAGCCCCTGCTAGTGTAATTTTGTCATCAGCTTATCAATAAGCTATTCTAGCTTATTCTGACTTGCAACAACTTATTTTTTGTAATAGGTCTTCATTATTTGACCCATTTAAGTAAACTGGAGCTTATTGGACTTTGACTTTGACTTTTTACTAGAAAACCAACTACTTTGACTTTTAACATAAGTGCTTATTTGACTTTCCAGCTTATTGAGTGTGCTTATTGAGTAGGTTTTTGATTATTAAGCTTAGTTTTGTCATAAGAAACATTTTGCAACTTGAATCAACTTCTGAGGTGGTCTAGATCATAAAAACGACTATTTTGTCATTTTGTGAATAAGTTTGTGAACTGTTTCTGGCTTATTAAGTGGGCTTATTTGAAATTTCTTTTTGCAGAAGTCTTTGTTAGGTCAAAAGAAGCTTGTGTGTTAAATTTTAGCTTATGGCATCAGCTTATAGCTTAATGGGCTCAAAAGCCCATTAAGAATAAGCTGCTTATTATAAGTTAGCTTATTTCACATTTTCAGCTTTTGGGCCTTTGGAAAAAGTTGTTTAAAATCAAATTTTGAGTCAACCTGTGCTTTTTGGGCTTATTTTGAACACTTTTTCTTATTGGGCCTTAATTAAGCCCAATAAGGGACTGTTTTGGGTTTGGGCCATTTTCTAGGCCCAATAGGGGTATTTAGGTAATTTCACTTTCATTTCTGAGTTATTTAGGTTAAATTAAGCTAGTTTGCAAGTTTTTAGAATTTTTTAAATTTTTTGGATTTTTAATATTATTTTAATATTATTTTATTATTAAAAATTAAAAGTCTGATTTTCTAGGTTTTTATATTTTTCCTAGGTTCTAAACACCTAATTAGGATTTTTTGCAACTTTCCAAATATTTTCTAGGTGTTTTAATTATTTTCTATAATTAATTTAAGTTTTAATTGATTTTAGGAGTTTTTAATTTCTTAAAAATAGTTTTAATTGATTTTAAAATTTTGAAAAATAGTTTTTAGCTTAATTAGAGTATTTTTGGGGTTTACAAACTTTAAAATCTTGTTTAGGGCTTTTTAATAATTAATTTTGATTTTTAGGGCTTTAATTAGCATTAAAAAGTCATTATCTAATTAATTAAAAGGTTTTTGCAAGTTTTGATTTTTTGTAAACTCTTAGAATATTATTAGGGATTTTTGGTAATTTTTAGAAATTTTTAGGTTAAAATTTTAATTTTGGTACTTTTTACGACTTTACGTGTACGCCTTTTTCGTCTTAGTTTTATCCGTTTTCTTAACCGCCTTTCTCTTCTAATCTCATTTCTTTCTTCCTTTTTCAATCATTTAATCACAAATCATTAATCAATTCAATACACAACGCACTTGCCTCCTCGAGAACGAACTCACTTTTAGGGTCATTCACACACGGTTTTCCTAAATCGTCGTGCACGCTTGCCCTATTTATTGCTCTTTTCCTAAAGGGTAGTAAAAACCACTACATCATTTTGGCGCCGCTGCCGGGGAGGCGTGTTGTGTTTTGATTTGGCATTGTTGTTTTTATACTAACCATAATTAGTATTTGTATTAGTAGCACTCTACTAATACGTATTAGCGGTTTTTGGTTTTTGTGTGAATATTATTAATATATTGTATACGTAGAACAATAAATTCACAAGTACTCCAAATACGTGAGAAATCACAACCTTGACTTGGGAGGTCATTACCCAATCATTGTATTCGAATCTCAAACCAAAGAAAAAGGCAAAAATAGATAAATACTTTCGTGAAGCTTAATCTTGAAAATACAAACTATAAGGTGGGTATAAGGCGGATATTATAAAATATATCCTAAGGAAAAAGGCTCTTAAGTGCTTCGCGCCGCCTCGTTTCCCCGCTTACTTGTGAGTATTTGATTGTGAGAGCTAATCGAGGGTTTTGCCGCCCAAAGTATTACTAAGTATCATATATATTTTATTGGTTTCTATTGATTAAACCCTCTTGAACGTTTTGGTGTTCCACCAACGTTCTAAAGTCATCGAAGGCGTTCACTTCACGTGATCGTTTTCATTCCTTGAGGCTTCTTTAATCGAGAGATTTGATTAAGGAGGAGATTTGTAGATTTGTGTCTACTTAATACATTTCACCAAAATCCAAAAAGGTTAATACAATCAAAAACCAAAAAAAAAATAATAAAAAAAAATTGAAAAATACAAAACACCAAAAAAGAATCTTCTTTGCTCATCCCCTCGTTGTACGTGACGTTTATGCTAACTCGTAATCAAGCAAGACGTGCACGTAAACGAAAGAACAAAACTCCCACTCCCAACAATTCTAGTGAGGAGTCTCCTATTGACGAACCCATTGTAAGAGAAGCACCAACCATGGCGAATCGAACTATGATGGAGTTACTTCAAGCACCCATCGAGGGTTATGGAGAGGCTATTGTGATTTCCGCTATCCTTGCGGAGAATTTTGAGGTGAAAAAGGGTTTGTTGTCGATGATCAGAAACAACAAATTCCGTGGTGATGAGAAGGACAATCCACACAACCATATCCGCCAATTCAATCGTCTTACCGCTACTTGCAAGTTTAAGGATGTCTCTAACGACTCGATTAAGATGATGCTTTTTCCGTATTCCTTAGCGGGACCCGCTAAAATTTGGTTAGAGAAAGAGCCACCCAATTCTATATTGACGTGGAAGGATCTCGTGTCTAAGTTTGTGAACCAATTTTTTCCGCCCTCTAAGACTACGCACTTGAAAAACGAGATTTCAAAGTTTTCACAAGAATTTAATGAAAGTTTTTCAACGGCTTGGAATAGGTTTAAGGAAATGTTACATGAATGTCCTCATCACGGTTTTTCTGATTTGCATCAAATTGACACGTTTTACAATGGACTTAATGATCATGAAAGGGATTATTTGAATGCCGCCGCGGGTGGTAATTTTTTGTGTAAAACGGTTGAGGAAGCTTTGGTGATAATTGAAAATAGATCTAAGGTGTATAGTCCTCGTAGCACGTCTAGTGTTCGTAAGGTTTCGTCTTCGGCTTCACCTTCTTTGTCTACTACCATCGATGCTTGCCAAATTGAGGCAAACTTGGAAAACAAGATTTTTGATAAGTTGAAAGGACTTTTGATTGAGTTTAAAGTTGGTGAACCAAGTGCTCCCGCTACGGCTAAAGCGGTTGAGGTTTCTTGCATGTATTGTGGTGGAGGTCATGATTTCTCCGAGTGCATTACCAACGGTGGTAACACTTCGAGTGCCTTCGCGGCCACGGGAAATTACAACCAAAACGGTCAAGTTTCCCGCTCTAATCAAATGACTCCACCGGGTTTTGGTTCAAATCAAAATGCTAACAACAACTATCGCAACAATCAAGTTGGTTTTAAAAACAATTACAACAAGGGAAACTATGGGAATCAAGGGGCTAATAATCAAGTTTCAAACAAAAATGATTTTCAAAATAACAACAAAAGTTTGCAAACATTGAAAGATCTTCCAAGTGAGTTTGTTGAATATGCTAGTGGGAATGATGCTAGGTTTGACAATATTCAAAGAGAAATCATTAGCCTATGATCCGAGTTTAAAAACGACTTGAAGAAAGAGTTGAAAAATGAGTTAGCTAATGAACTTCAAATTCACACCAACAAGATGGAAGGAAATGTCACTAGGTTGCAACAAAACCAACAAAAGATGGAACAAGGGCAACATGAGATTAAACAAGAGATGATTAAGGCCGAGAAAAGGCAAACCGAAGCCGTATTGAGGCAATCTAATTTTGAAGATAATGTGTAAACCGTCATCAAGTGGTCTTCCTAGCAACACCATATCCAACCCTAAGGGTGAGATGAAAGTGATTACCACACGTAGTGGTAAGACACTTAAGGAACCGACTCCTCAACCAATTGCTCCTACGGAGGAAGCAATTGAGGAAGAACCCGAGGTGGTGGTCCAAAAGGAGCATGTCCCAATCCCACGAAGTACCGCTCATGCCACACCTACGGTTGACCCATTACCATCATTGGAACCCGAGGTTCCAAAGGCTATGCCTACTATGCCTCAACCCACACCACCTTTGCCCTATCCATCGAGACTTAGGAAGGAGAAACGTCAAGAGCGCGACAATTATCAATTTGAGCTTTTTATGAAAATGTTTCGTGATTTGCACCTTAATGTGAGTTTCGCCGTTGCTTTGGTCATGATGCCTCAATTTGCCGCTAACTTTAAGAGTATGTTGAACAACAAGGAGAAATTACACCAATTGTCTAGTTGTTCGTCGGTTTATCTTAATCGCATACCTCAAAAAGTCGGTGATCCCGGTAAATTTTTGATCCCTTGTGCAATCCAAGATATGTAAGAATGCTTCTCCTTGGCCGATCTTGGTGCTAGCATTAACTTGATGCCACTTGCAATCTTCAAGTCGCTCAATCTTCCTAATCTTACTCCTTCACTAATGTCTATCGAGTTGGCCGACCATTCCACGATTCCCGCATGTGGTTTGGAGGAAGACGTTTTTGTGAAAGTGGGGAAGTTCTACTATCCCGTAGAATTTATCGTTGTTGATATCCCCACGGATCCTCAAGTTCCTCTCATTTTAGGTCGTTCGTTTTTAGATACGTCTATGGCTTTGATTGATGTGCATGCTAGAAAGATCACCTTACGTTTCAACGACGAGGAACTTGTTATAAACGCAACTCAAAACTCTCAAATTTCTCATGTTTATTCCGTTGCAACCATAAACCTCGTTGATATGAGTGATGTGGTTTGCGAGGAATTTTCACAAGAAGTTCTAGGTTTTGGTGATGAAGAAACTAGTGGCAATCCCACTATGTTAGATCCAATTCTTGATAATTCGACACCAACCTTCACTCCTTTTGAAGGTGGTGGTTTTACGTTGGAAGAATGCAATGTTCCACGTACTTGTGACGAAGACCTCGACAACGATGAGGACTTCTCGATTATCAAGGATTTTCTCAACGATTTCCCATTTCCTCCACTCAAGGAGGTTATGAGTATCGAGCCCAAATCTTCACTTGAGGAACCAGCTATCCTTGAGTTGAAAGATTTACCTCCTCACCTCGAATATGTCTATTTGGAGGAGGACTACAAGTTTCCGGTTATTATTGCGAAGGATCTTTAGAATGATGAAAAAACCGCACTTGTCGATGTTCTAAAGGACCACAAAAGGGCGATTGCGTGGAAGTTATCCGACATTAAGGGGATCGATCCCGAGTTTTGTACCCACAAAATCTTAATGGAGGAGGATTTCAAGCCCACAATCCAAAGTCAAAGGAGGGTGAACCCTAAAATTCACGACGTCATCAAAAAGGAGGTCCTTAAACTCTTTGACGCGGGAATGATTTACCCTATTTCCGATAGCCCTTGGGTGAGTCCTATTCATTGTGTCCCTAAAAAGGGAGGAATGACCGTTGTGCCAAACGATGCCAACGAGTTAATTCCCACTAGACTCGTGACCGGATGGAGAGTGTGTATTGACTATCGAAAGTTAAATGAAGCCACTCGAAAAGACCATTTTCCCTTGCCCTTCATGGACCAAATGTTGGAGCGTCTTGCGGGAAACGATTTCTATTGGTTTCTTGATGGTTTTTCCGGTTACTTCCAAATTCCCATCGATCCTCGTGATCAAGAAAAAACTACGTTTACGTGTCCATATGGAACGTTTGCCTATCGTATAATGCCATTCGGACTTTGCAATGCACCGGGAACCTTTCAAAGGTGCATGATGGCTATTTTTCATGACATGATCGAAAATACGATGGAAGTCTTCATGGATGACTTTTCCGTGTTTGGTGATTCTTTCACTTCGTGTTTGTCGAACCTTGAGAGAATGTTTAAACGTTGTGAGGAAACCAACCTTGTGCTCAATTGGGAAAAGTGTCATTTTATGGTTAAGAGTGGAATCGTCTTAGGGCACAAGGTCTCGAAAGCGGGGATTGAGGTAGATCAAGCTAAGGTAGACGTCATCGCCAAATTACCTCATCCCAAAACCTTCAAGGGAGTTAGGAGTTTCCTAGGCCACGCGGGCTTTTATCGTCGATTCATCAAGGATTTTTCAAAGATTTCTCGACCCATTACACATCTTCATGAAAAAGAGGCACGTTTTGTCTTTGACGAAGATTGTGTACGAGCCTTTGAAATCCTTAAGAGGAAACTTACCGAAGCTCCCATTCTTGTTGCTCCCAATTGGAACCTCCCCTTTGAGCTTATGTGTGATGCTAGTGATTACGCTATAGGGGCCGTTTTGGGGCAACGTCATGATAAGCATTTCTTGCCTATTCACTATGCTTGCAAGACGATGACCGAGGCTCAACTAAAATACACTACAACGGAAAAGGATTTCCTTGCCGTGGTGTATGCATTTGAGAAATTCCGACCTTATCTCGTCTTGACGAAATGCATAGTGTATACGGACCATTCGGCTATTAAGTATCTCATGGAAAAGCAAGATGCTAAGCCTAGATTACTTCGTTGGATTCTCCTCCTTCAAGAATTTGATCACAAAATCGTTGACAAAAAAGGAGCCGAGAATCTAGCGGCCGATCATCTCTCTCGTTTGGAAGATCCTCACCAAAGTGTTTACGAGCCCAAGGAAATCACCGAAACATTTCCGCTCGAGACACTTGGTGTAGTGACTTCTAAACTTGATTCTTCTACCCCATGGTTTGCGGATTTTGCAAATTACCATGCGGGTAACTTCATCGTTAAGGGTATGACGACTCAAGAAAAACGAAAATTCTTTCGTGACGTCAAGTTCTACTTTTGGAACGACCCTTACTTGTTTCGAACTTGTGCGGATCAAATCATCCGACGTTGTGTTTTTGGCACCGAAGCTTCTAACATCCTTAGAGCTTGCCATGAGGGACCCACGGGTGGTGACCACGGTGCTAATCTCACGGCTGAGAAGGTGTTTGATGTCGGCTTCTTTTGGCCTACTATTTACCGAGATGCACAAGATCTTGTGAAGTCTTGTGATGCATGCCAACGACAAGGAAAAGCCTCACAAAAAGATGAAATGCCACAAAACATCATCCAAGTGTGTGAGATCTTTGACGTTTGGGGTATAGACTTTTTGGGGCCGTTCCCATCATCTCGTGGTAATAAGTACATTCTCGTTGTGGTTGACTACCTTTCTAAGTGGGTGGAGGCCAAGGCCTTGCCCACCAATGATGCTCGTGTGGTAGTCAAGTTTTTGAAGCAATTGTTTTCTCGGTTTGGAACCCCTCGTGCTATCATAAGCGATCGTGGAACCCATTTTTGTAACGACCAATTTGAAAGGGTCCTAAGGAAATATGGGGTTACACATCGGCTTTCTACGGCTTATCACCCACAAACGAGTGGGCAAGTCGAGGTTTCAAACCGAGCTTTGAAGAGGATCTTGGAGAGATCCGTTGGAGAGAACCGACAATTGTGGTCGGATAAGTTGGACGATGCTTTATGGGCCTTTAGGACCGCTCATAAGACACCCATTGGGTGCACTCCCTATAAGCTTGTGTATGGAAAGAATTGTCATTTGCCTATCGAATTAGAACACAAGGCTTATTGGGCCCTAAAGCATTATAATGATGATATGGAGACCGCGGGAAAACACCGGAAAATGCAATTAAATGAATTGGATGAATTGAGGGATATTGCTTATGAAAATTCATTGATTTATAAAGAGAAAACTAAAAAGTTGCATGATTCTAAAATTAAAAACCGGGTTTTTAACATTGGGGATCAAGTTTTGCTTTTTAATTCAAGATTAAAAATCTTTTCCGGTAAGTTGAAATCCCGTTGGTCCGGTCCATTCACCGTGACTCAAGTGTTTCCGTATGGGACCATCGAGCTAGCTCAAAATGATGGTCCTAACTTCAAGGTGAATGGACATAGGTTGAAGCACTACTTTGGCGGGGAAGTTCCATCCTTGAACTACCTCGACCAAATCACCTTCCCTAATGATAATTAGTATTTAGGGGATCGAGTCGAGCTCATGACTCGGTAATAAAAAACGAGGTGCCTCGTGGGGGAGTCCCATGCTTATCCTATGTACATATTATCGCTTTCTAATGTAGCTTACGTGTGGGGATTTGTGCCCTTCCAACCTTTGTTCCGTGGTTGTTTGTGAATTGTGAACTTTAGATGATCATGATCTTCATGATTGGATCCTCTCGTGTTCGTTTTATGGGAGCACTCGATCGTTTGCTTTGAAGACTTTCTCAATATCCATGATATATCCTTTTGATGTTCTAACCTTAGGTTTTAGCACACTTCATAAACGGCTATTAATTTAATGGTAACACCCTTTCCATGCTAGATTAGGCATTCGACTACGTCTTTAGTATGGGGGTGTTTGCACCCCTAGACTCGAAACATTGAGGACAATGTTTAACTTTAGTATGAGGGGGTGAATAGATACTTGCCTTGCCAAACCTTCACGCTTTCCAAAGTTTATCTTTTTGTTTATCATTTTTGTTGCAAAATAAGGCTAAAAATGGCCAAATTTCAAAAATTTTCTAGTTTTTCATAAGTGTTTGAAGACACGAATGTAGGTTTTCCGATGGAGAGAATAAGAGTAATTTTTGACTCGACCGTGCGTGTTGAGCACTTAGCTTTGATTCCTTAACTCACATTTGGCTAAGTCTCTTAAATGAGGACGAGAAATGATAGAGTTAATTATAAGTTACTATGCTAAACATAGAGTACTCGTATTCTTTCAAAAACTCATGTGTTCTCGTTGTTTGCTTATTCTCCCTTCGCATGTAGATATTTTTTGCTTAAATAAATATTGACTTAGCGGTTTAGTTAGGATTGTTGGGTTTCTAGTCTTTTCTAGTAGCTTCCGTGTGATCAAATTGGGAAGACATTAAGGTATCGCCAGCGTCACGGTTTTGAAGTATTGGCACCCTAATAATCAAAAGCTTCACCCAATAATAAGATTTCAAGTGCTCACCTAAATCAAGCAAACAATTTGAAGCCCCACAAGGCCGAAAAATCTATGCAAAATTGAAAGTGAATCAAGCCTTAATCTTTGAAGCTTTAAAGATCCAAAATTCGCCTTAGCGTGAGGATATACGTCTTTGGCTAATAAAACCACCGATGAGGCGGATAATAAAAAGCAAGGCAAGACCGAAGTCATAATATAAGCTTCATGGCGAAGTTGAATAAAAGATGGAGGTAAACCAAAGATAATAAAGCCCTTCCGTTAGGGGGCGTATAAAAGTCTTGGTAATAAGTCTTATGTTTAAAACCGTTATAAAACCGTGTTTATCGATTCTTCTTGTCAACTTAATTTTTTAACATCGTTGTCTATTAGGAGGGGTTATTGATTTAATGGTCTTAGTTACACCGTTAGGACTCTATTTTTAGACCTAAATCTCTATTATCGTCAACAATGTATCCTCGTGAAACATTCAAGACATCATAAAATATAAGAGATACAACTTAGGAATAATGGGAGGATAAGTACGTGATTAGGGCATATGAGTAGTGTTAGCATTACTAACTTATAATGACAATGATCTCGTTGCACGCTTAGCATGGAATTGGGGTGAAAATCGAGGACGATGAAATTATTTCTGACGAAGCATTCACGTGTTCTTATTCTATGAACCTAAACGTCCCATTTTGCGATGAAAATCATACATTATGCCTAAAACGCAAGTAGTAGTAGCAATAGTAGTAGTATAGCTAGTTTATCATTCATTTAAGTGAATAAAATGAATTTTGGAGATGCTACGATACTCTATTCTAGCATTGCGTGAGGGCACGGCAATGGTTTAGTATGGGGGAGTGATGAGACTGCGTTTATACATAGTCTCATCTTCCAAATAGGGCTTTAAATGCATTAAATATCATCAAAATACCTATATATATGCTTGTGTTTGTTGCTTGTGTATTTTAGGTACGGATATTGAGAAAATGACAAAAGATCACAAGAATCAATCAAAAACGAACACGGGAAACGAAGCCGCACAATGAACCAAGCCCTAATGAAGACTTTCCCAAGATCAACCCTTGAAGAGTTGAAGAATTATGAACAAGGGTCCTCCAATATGGAAGAATTGACACTTTATACCCTTGTATCTTCATAATAACAAGTTTGGTCCCTAAAGTTTGTCAAAATTACAAAAAGGGCCCTCCACTTTGAAGATTTGGCAAGTTTGGCCCCTCAACAAAGCTAAATTGTCAACCAATGTCATCCACAAAGTCAAATACATCATGAAGTCCTTCAAAGTACAAGAAATGACAAGTTTGGTCCTTTGAAAATCTCAAAATTACAAAAAGGACCCTCAACTTTCAACATTTGGCAAAAATGGTCCCTCAATCATCAAGACTTGGCAATTTCAGTCCTCCAAAATGTCAATTAAACAAGTCTAGACCATTATCATTGAAGAAAATACCAAATCAGTCCTTCAAGAATGCAAAAATGGCAAGAAATACCCCTGAAATCATTTTACAAAACTTTTTGGGGCAAAAGTGTGAAGTTTGAAACTTCAATAACAAAGGAAACGAGTTTTTGGCTATTTATTTACAAAGTGGCAAGAAGAAGAAAGAAAGGGGGTAATATTGGGCCAGACAAAGAAGTTACATAGGCCAGTGTCATTGTGACACGTGCCCCACTCACCCTAAACAACCAATCAGCACACCCCATTGTGCCATGTCACCTTCCACCCACAACAGATTATAACTAATCTGTTTATTTTATTAAACACGCGCTAAACACAACTTTTAAATCCTAAAACAGATTAAAACACCCACTATTCACACATGAACACAAATTGGGTATTTGTGTTTAAGCCAAAATTAAACCACCAAAGCATCCAGATTAGTGATTAAGCTTGCCTTGATCATAACCCAACTCAAAAATCCCTTGCCACCTCACCACACATGTCACATGGGACATGCCCTGCTACAAAGAGGAAGAAGATGCCAAAATAGCCAGAAGAATCCAACGTCCCACAAGCAGCTTACATCCTAAGCTTACTTTGGACCCTTTGATCAAAATTCACCCCTACCAACTCATGCAAACGTCCAAGAAAACATCACATGAGTCCAAGGTTTTCAAATTCTACAAGGGCATATTTGGGACTTCAAGCATTAGGGTTTTTAGTTCTTAACTGTTCCTTAGTCACTTGTAAGGCTATATAAAGCCATTTAGGCCTTCACATTTCAGTTTGCTTTTGATTTTTCCTTGTTCAAGTTTCTGAAAATCCTATTTCTAAGTTTAATGAAATTGAGTTTGAAATCTTAAAGAAAATTCATTGGCCAATCTTATTTACTGCTTTCTATTGTTATATGTTTGTTAGTTCTTGAAGTTCAAAACCTGTTTTCAAAATAGGAGTGTGCAAAAGTTTGCACATTTTCTCATTTTCTTGATATTTTGCTAAGTCTTGTTCCAATCTTGGCATTCTTGGGCTATAAGGCTGATCATAGCATCCTAACTGAGTTGGTTAAGGTGTGGTGAGGCTTATAACTTGGGGATAATCAAGTGTGGGGTAACAAGTTTGCATTAATCAAGTTTTTCAAAGTTTCTGATTTTTATGATATTTTGCTTTAACCTTGTTCAATCTTAGCAGGCTTATTGTGGAAGCTTGTGCTTGTTCTTGCTAGCACATAAGCTTAAAATTCGTAGGTGTGGATGTACATCCATGAGGTTTGCATACTTAATCTCAAAATCTGCTTAAATTGTGATTTTTGGTGATATTTGTATGAAACTTGTGTTCTTGTGAATTTTGTGGCTTGTTCTTGCTTGAATCTGTTTATCATACTTGTTTTAGTGTTAATTGATGCTTGGTTGGCCTGAAATCTCACTTTGCTTTTGAAAATTTTGATTTGGAAAAGTTAAAGGGGTTTTTGGGTCTACTGGTTTGTGCTTGCATCTTGTTATTGTGTTGTTAGTTTGTATTGTTTATGCTTTGTATCTGCTATACCTTTGTTTGAGAGTGTTTTGCTGCAAGTTTCTGAGTTTGAAACCTTGAATCAAACAAATTGCTATATCTTGTTGAGTTGACTGTTTTTTGACCTAAAATTTTGGGATAACCTAGAGTTTATGCATGTTTAGGGATAAAAGCAGTTAAAACATCATCAATATGACCTGTTTGAAAGATTTGAAGTGTTGAAATTGGCTTGTGTGTCAAATACATCAGCAAAAGTAAAAATTGCATGTGTTAGTGTTCATCAGTAACCTTCATTGCTTGAATCTTGCTTAATTCTTTTAACCAGTGCATGAAACCTGTTTAGACTTGTTTATTGGAGTTTATAATAGCTTGTATGTGCACTTGGTTGAATTTGGCTGGCTGATTATTGCTAAAACTGCTTATTTGTGCTCAATTGCTTATTGTTCATGTCTGTATCATGTCTGATGAATGATTGATTAAACTATATCAATTGGGTGTTAGTGATTGTGTTATTTTGATTGTGATTGACTCCTTTTGATCCAAATATCATTTGGGTGCCTTTGTGAAATCTGAATCCAAGAAAAAGTCACTAAAGACAAAAAGTCAAAATAGTCAAGCAGTGGAAAAAGTTTCCACTGCTCAACATCCAAAACTAGCCCCTGCTAGTGCAATTTTGTCATCAGCTTATCAGTAAGCTATTCTAGCTTATTCTGACTTGCAACAACTTATTTTTTGTAACAGGTCTTCATTATTTGACCCATTTAAGTAAACTGGAGCTTATGGGACTTTGACTTTGACTTTTTACTAGAAAACCAACTACTTTGACTTTTAACATAAGTGCTTATTTGACTTTCCAGCTTATTGAGTGTGCTTATTGAGTAGGTTTTTGATTATTAAGCTTAGTTTTGTCATAAGAAACATTTTGCAACTTGAATCAGCTTCTGAGGTGATCTAGATCATAAAAACGACTATTTTGTTGTATTGTGAATAAGTTTGTGAACTGTTTCTGGCTTATTAAGTGGGCTTATTTGAAATTTCTTTTTGTAGAAGTCTTTGTTAGGTCAAAAGAAGCTTGTGTGTTAAATTTTAGCTTTTGGCATCAGCTTATAGCTTAATGGGCTCAAAAGCCCATTAAGAATAAGCTGCTTATTATAAGTTAGCTTATTTCACATTTTCAGCTTTTGGGCCTTTGGAAAAAGTTGTTTAAAATCAAATTTTGAGTCAACCTGTGCTTTTTGGGCTTATTTTGAACACTTTTTCTTATCGGGCCTTAATTAAGCCCAATAAGGGACTGTTTTGGGTTTGGGCCATTTTCTAGGCCCAATAGGGGTATTTAGGTAATTTCACTTTCATTTCTGAGTTATTTAGGTTAAATTAAGCTAGTTTGCAAGTTTTTAGAATTTTTTAAAATTTTTGGATCTTTAATATTATTTTAATATTATTTTATTATTAAAAATTAAAAGTCTGATTTTCTAGGTTTTTATATTTTTCCTAGGTTCTAAACACTTAATTAGGATTTTTGCAACTTTCCAAATATTTTCTAGGTGTTTTAATTATTTTCTATAATTAATTTAAGTTTTAATTGATTTTAGGAGTTTTTAATTCCTTAAAAGTAGTTTTAATTGATTTTAAAATTTTGAAAAATAGTTTTTAGCTTAATTAGAGTATATTTGAGGTTTACAAACTTTAAAATTTTGTTTAGGGCTTTTTAATAATTAATTTTGATTTTTAGGGCTTTAATTAGCATTAAAAAGTCATTATCTAATTTATTAAAAGGTTTTTCAAGTTTTGATTTTTGGTAAACTCTTAGAATATTATTAGGGATTTTTGTTAATTTTTAGAAATTTTTAGGTTAAAATTTTAATTTTGGTACTTTTTACGACTTTACGTGTACGCCTTTTTCGTCTTAGTTTAATCCGTTTTCGTAACCGTCTTTCTCTTCTAATCTCATTTCTCTCTTCCTTTTTCAATCATTTAATCACAAATCATTAATCAATTCAATACACAACGCACTTGCCTCCTCGAGAACGAACTTACTTTTAGGGTCATTCACACACGGTTTTCCTAAATCGTCGTGCACGCTTGCCCTATTTATTGCTCTTTTCCTAAAGGGTAGTAAAAACCACTACATCAAACCACATGAGTAAGTGTTAGCTTTACTAACTTATAATAACAATTATCTCGTTTTTAAGCTTGTTGTAGGGAACGTGAAACTTGAGGGTGATTAATATTCATGACACCAAAGCCCTAATTTAAGTGTTTGATTTATTTACAAGTTTCTTCCATCAAACAATTTCAAAATTTTCTATCTTTTTAGTTTCCATAGTGTCTAGTATGTAATAAGGGCCAAGGTGGGTTAATTATGAGGAGAATGTAAATCTTGCTTTGAAATTAATACATTGCATGAGGTCATTGTAATGGTCAAGTGTTGGGGATTTAATAAGTGAAAACACTTATCCTTTTACCACTTAAAACATGTAAAAACGAGACCAAAACGTGTGTTTAATGTCGTAAAGTCGGAATTACGTGTGGTTTGTGTATTTGTTGTGTTTTAGGACCAAAAGATGAAAAAGGAAGAAAACACGGGCTTTCATGGGCTTTTATCGAAAAAAAAGACAAAAGACAAAGTCAAAAGATCAAAAGTGCAAAAAGAACAGAAGTCAAAGGCATATTTTGAAGAATTATTGAAGAAAAAGACCAAAGACGGAAGTTTAAAAAAGTCGAAGAACCAAATCTAATATAAGAAGAAATTAGAGGATGGGTTCATTTTATTTATCGACAAATCACAAGACAAAGTCGAGAATGACGAATTAATTAAAAAGACGAGAAGACAAAAGAAAGAAAGAAAGAAACATCAACTACCACTCCTCTACTATAAATAGTCTATTTTTCATCATTTGTAATAGTTAGTTTTTAGTAGTCATCAGTTTTAATTTGAAGGTAATTAGGAGTAGGTGTAAACTTTACTTTTCTCTCATTTTTCTTTAAGCTTTTCATCTATCTTTAATCTTTCAACTGTTAAACCTTTAATCTTCATCTTTAATTTCAAGCTTTTCAATTAATCTCATTCTTCCTTTCTTGTTTTAGTTTTGTGTTGATTTGGTTAACCATCATGTTAGTTTATTTTATCTTACTGCTTATTTGATTGAGTTGTTTATTTCTTGTTTTTATTATTTTTATGTGGTTGATTTTTATAGCTTATTGTACTTATTTCTTATTTTATGTTTGGCTTATTTTTATTTAAGTGGATTTGGTAGTTTAATATTTTTAAAAATAGATTTTGTTTAGTTTGCTTAATTGTTGCTTTTTAGAATTTTAATTTTTGTCTTGTTTGGCTTATTTTATAAATTAGTTTAGCTTAATTTGTGCTTATTTAGTTAATTAATTTTAGCTTAATTTTTCTCTTTTCCCGAATTAATCAAAAACCTTTTATTCCGAATTATAAACAAGTTCTTTATTCCGAATAGTGCTTAGGAAATTTTTCCCGAATTGTTTAAACCCTAAGATTCCAAATTATATATAGTTTTTATTATTCCGAATTATTTGTGTGTTTTTTAGTATTCCGAATTATCTGTTTTCAGTTATTCCGAATTATGTTTTTAGTTTTTATTCCAAATTATTTTCTTAGTTTACCATTATTCCGAATTATTTCTCTTTTCCATATTCCGAATTAAACTTTTCTTTCATATTCCAAATTAAACTTTCCTTTCATATTCCGAATTACAGTCAAAACCCTAATTCCGAATTGTTATTCGGAATATATATTCCGAATTATTTTTAGTTTAACTATTCCGAATTTAGTTTAAATTTTTATTCCGAATAGTAATAGTTTTTCTTATTCCGACTAGTTTGAAAATTTTGCATTCCGAATTGCAATCTGTTTTTATGGATTCCGAATTAATTACTTGGTAACACATTCTGAATTATTTAAAGATTTCAGATTCTGAATTAAAAACTATTTACATATTCCGAATTGCTTTATTTTTTTAGATTCCGAATTATTTGTCTTTCATTTATTCCGAATTAAGTTTTATTGCATTTTTCCGAATTGATTTATTTTTTTCAAATTCCGAATTGTTTTAAGATTTTTATTTTCCCGCCATTTTTGTTATGTTTTATTCCGAATTGTTTTGTTTACTTTTTATTTTTAATTTTACTTTTTATTAAGTTTTAAATTTATTTATCTTATTTATTATTTGTCGTTTGTGTTAGTTTATTTTTAGATATAGATGACATATTTTCTTTTATCCACCAAAAACAACTGAGTCACACTTTCAAACTGGGATCAATTCGATTAGATACCGAAAACGATAAGATATATCAAGAACAATTTTTCTTATTAAAAATCAGTTATTAACTTGTCTTTGCTATCTTGCGATCTTGTGTCTTCATCCACATACTCATACTTTGCACTATCTTGAAATCTTGCTAACAATCTCCTTTGAAGAGAGGACATTCCTCTACATTAATTGATAAGGAAGATTTTGATCATCAGAGTTGCAGAAGTCTTTAGCTTTCTTGATTGTTGAATGTCTTTGGGCATGAGTATGTAGTTTTGAATCTTTGACTTTGCCGAGTACACCGTAACACCACCTTCTCGAGACAAAACATAGACACGGACTGAATGGCTTTGACATTCGTCCTAAATTGGTAACGTTTTACCTCCGGTCGGTGAAGACCGTTAGACGATTTTAAATATCGTACCTGTGATTAAGTAGATTCAATTAAGAATCTCCTTGACAGGGTTTCACGGCAGTACTATCCGTTCTCTTTACTTGACCGTCTCAAAGCAAGACTACGAACATAAAGAGTGAATCAATTGGATAAACATCTTCTTGATTAAAGTCGTCAATTCAAATTCCTGGAACAAGTTTGATCCATTAAGAATCTTACCATTGTTGATTTCCAGTTGACACAAGCTTGATCCATAAAGAATCTCTCAAGTCACCTACCGTAGCGCTGTTTGAGGTTGACGCTAGAAGGATTTCCATTCATCAATATGAATATTAAGGAATATCACTCTGAATGTTCTGGCAAGACCATAAAGATATTGCGTAACTTGAAACGAGTTTGAATCAATTCAGAATCAAACCACTGTTGCTTTTCAGTTTTGCACATGTTTAATTCATAACGAATCTTACACATAACCTATCGTTGTGCTGTTTAATGAACACTAGAAGGATTTCCACTCATCATTGTGAATACTAAGTAGTATCACTCTGAGTGTTCTAGTAATATCACAAGGATATAACGTAGGATTCTCTTTTTCGTCATTCTGTGTGTCCTAACGAGATTTGATAGATCTCTTGGCTCTAGACTCGATTAGTGCACTTTTGTGGTCGGAGGCTGGAGCAGATGCCACGTATTCAATATCAACTATCTCGGAGTGAGAAGGTCGATAGAAGTCGTGTTGAACTCCGTGACAATAAAACAAACTTCTTTTAAGAGAAGCCTGAATCAGCTGGCGAAGGGTTGTGCATTACATCACTGGGTCCATGATGTGTTGTCTTCATGATGTGTTGACCCGGATTCTACCTAATTTGTATGGAGGGCATCTTTTTTTCACCCTTTATCCTTACATTTCTTTTTCATTCTTCAACCCCTTCAATGCTTACCAAGAAATCATTACTAGCACCTTGTTGTGATTGTTCCAGTGCTAGCATCAGTACTTAATTGGCATCCAGCTACGTTCACATTCTACTCTATCTTTCCTAAGGACTTCTAATAATCTATTGGATTATCCCTGGGAAGATCCCTCTGGTTCTGGTTGGATCATAGGACTTAAACCTAACCACCCTTTTGACACCAATAACGTCATGAATTAAAGATGTTGTGGGTATTTGATCCTAACCATATGTGCTTGAGTCTTTAGATCACATTTTAATCACATTTTCTCCCTAATCTCTAATATATAAAATCGTTTGATATTAGACATACCAAATTTGATTAAAATATATTGTGAAAAATAGTCTTGAAAACTTTCGGGAGAAAAATGTGTCAAATTTAGCATGAATATGAAAAACTACCCCTTAAAAATTGATCTAATTGAATTGTCATTACGAGGATATGATCCACATTAAAATTTTGAGGATAGGAGTTGTTGAACACACACTTTTTGGAAGATTTTGAATATCTTTGAAAAATTCTTGAAATAAATTGTGTTCAAAGCTTTTTGAAAAATCCATTCTTTTAGGCGAAGTGGTTTTTCTAAAGCATTAACTTGAGTTCATAGACTTTGAATGTCTTGACGAATCCACTCAAGTGTAAGAAGATTTCTCTTCTTTTGCTGAGGGTAAGAGCACTAAATTGTACACTCCCCCGTGAATATAAAACCGTATTGCAATCTAAAAGTGATTACAAGCCATTGTGTTGAGCTCAAAACGTTGAATGTTTTGTGACAAGATCAACCCAAGATAGATTGCTATACCCGTTGTTTGAAATTTTTTCTAAAATATACATTTTCCTTTATTAAAAATAGAAATGACATGTTTTGAAAAATATTTACAACTTTCATTCGAGCTTTATGTACACACCCGTGTCGTGATTGAGCGACATTTCTAGGCACGTCCATATTATCGATACTAAAAGACATGTCGAGAAGAATATTTTTGGAGTTTAAAGATTTTAATTTTGTATTTTGATTTTTCATTAATATTTACATGTAGATGTTTGATAGATGAATCAAGCAGGCTTCTTTGCCAGAAACTCCAGTTCTGCTGGAGTCAAATATCTCATACCAATTTGCCTAACTAGATACGCAAACCTCTCTTTCGAAAGAGCTTTTGTAAACAAGTCAGCTAATTGATAATCGGTTCCAACAAAGTATAGTTCAACAATACCCTTTTCAACTTGTTCCTTAATGAAGTGATATCTGACATCAATGTGCTTCGTGCGGGAATGTTGTACCGGATTGCGGGAGATGGCAATGGCGGACTTTTGGTCACAATACATAGGTACTTTATCAAAGTGGAATCCATAATATGTTAGTTGTATTCTCATCCAAAGAACTTGAGCACAACACACAGATAGAGACAGATACTCCGCTTCAGCTGATGACAGTGATGTGCAATCCTGCTTCTTGGAAGACCATCCCACGAGCTTATCTTGACCTAGAAATTATGCACCACCAGAAGTACTTTTTCGTGTATCAAGACACCCTGCATGATCAGAATCTGAATAGGCCGTTAGAAAGAAACCGATTTCCCTCGGATACCAGAGTCCCAAATGAATGGCATTCTTGAGGTACCGAAAGATCCGTTTAACCTCCTTCTGGTGCTTTTCAGTGGGTCATGCTTGATATCGTGCACAATAACACGTAGCATGTGATATATCTGGTCGGCTTGCTGTTAAGTACATGAGGGATCCGATCATGGATTGATATCTCGTTTGATCTATGGCCTCTCCCTCCAAATCAGCATCTAGGGATGTGGTTGGTAATTGTGTCCCAACGGGGTCACATGAGGTCATACCATGCTTTTTTATTATCTCTTGACAATAATTAGCTTGGTTAATAAAAATACCACTTGGGGATTGGTGAACTTGAATTCCTAGAAAGAATTTTAGTTCGCCCATCATTGACATTTCAAATTTGTTGTGCATTACTTTTTCAAACCATTTTGACAGTTTTGGGTTTGTAGACCCGAAAATAATGTCATCAACATATATCTGCACAAGCAAAATGTCATTCCCCTATTAATAAGTGAAGAAAATTAGATCAATAAAACCTTTTGAGAAACCTTTGGATACCAGAAATTTAGGGAGCTCGTCGTACACGCCCTTGGAGCTTGCTTGAGTCCATAAAGTGCTTTTGTGGAGATGATACACCCTGTCAGGATAATGAGGATTGACGAATCCTTCCGGCTGTGTGACATAGAATTCTTCCTTCAAAGGACCGTTAAGAAACGCCGTCTTTATGTCCATTTGATAAACAATGAATCCCTTATGTGCAAGATAAGCAAGGAAAATCCTGACCGGTTCCATACGAGCTACTAGTGCAAATGATTCTTCAAAATCAATATCCTCTTTTTGGCCATACCCTTTGGCCACTAGCCTAGATTTATTCTTGATGATCGTGTTTTCTTCATCCATCTTGTTTTTCCAAATCCATCGAAGATTTAATGGTGTTACATCGTATGGTCTGTCAACAAGTTCCCAGACTTTAAGTCTTTCAAATTGTTGAAGTTCGTCCATCATCGATTCAATCCAAGCGTTATCTACCCAGGCTTCTTTGATATTTGTTGGTTCAGTTGTACTTACGGCGAGTGCAAACATGCAAATATCACCATCGGTTTCAAGTTGTCGTCTTGTACGAACAGACTGTGAAGGGTTTCCAATTACTTGACCCAAAGGATGATCTCAGGTCCAATGATGTGTTGAAGGATGTCGTTGATAGAACGTATGCATATTTGACGGATAAACATGGCGAGTAGAGGACTCTCCAGTTTCGTGTACCGGTGTATCGAATGGGTTGATAAATTCGTCTTCGTCATTTAATGTATGGTCTGCTTGATTTGTGTTCTCTGGAGCAATGATAGTAGTTGTGGATGTTGTAGGAGCAGTTGTTGATATGATATCTTGAGGAGGTAAATCTGCAGCAACCTGTGTTGAAGTGGATAAAGTTGTATCCTTTTGTTGACGATGATCGATATCATCATTCTTATCATGAGTGACAACGGAAGACTTTCATACAACTTGTTTTTCCCCCATGAAATATTCATCATACATTGGTCCATATAACATTTCCAACTCTTCAATTGTCGTGTCCACTGTCATATCAGCTCTTGGAACACTTTGTGGAACCAACTTTGAACTTGATGGTTCATTGTTGTGGTCTTGATTTCCGAGTTCCGTGCGGTTGTGAACGGAAGTCTTTAGTCGTTTTGGATCGGGACTTAAACTGTTTTGTTCAAGTGCCATCTCTTGTAATTCATCAAATCTGATATGGATAGTCTCGACTATCAATTTTGTTCTCTTGTTGTAAACTCTATATCCCTTAGACTGAGTTGCATATCCCACTAGAATGCATGCATCACCTTTCTCTTTCATCTTATCCAAATTTTCACCATCTCGTATAATGTAACAAGTACATCCAAAAACGTGAAGGTGTTTGAGTGAAGGTTTTCGATCATGTATTATGTGATATGGTGTTTTTTCATGTCTTGGAATAATTAAGGATCGGTTTTATGTGTAGCATGCGGTTGACACGGCTTGAGTCCAAAAGAATAGTGGAAGTTTTGAAGCGGATAATAATGTTCGAGCAGCCTCAACTAAAGTACGATTTCGTCTTTCAACAACGCTGTTTTGTTCGGGTGTTCGAGCAATAGATGTTTCATGTTTAATCCCTTCTTCTTCAAAATATTTCTTCAGAGTTGAATTTAAAAATTATGTGCCTCTGTCAGTACGTACAACTTTTACTTGAGCTTGAAGACCACATTGTATCTGCTTAAGGAAGTTGATGAGAACTTAGGGTGTTTCATCCTTGGACCTCAAGAAGTGAGTCCATGTCTACCTTGAGTAGTCATCGACAATAACAAGAATGTATTTCTTCCCATTGATACTTTGAACACGCATGAGACCACACAAATCCATATGAAGAAGATCTAACCGTCCTTTAGAGCTTGGTGTAGTGTTTGTCTTAAAACTACTCCGTTTAGATTTACAAAGCTCACAAGAAGAACAAAGACGATCCTTGATGAATTTCAAGCTTGGAAGGCTTGTCACAATATCTTTCTTGGAAAGCAAGTTGATGGTATCAAAATTGAGATGAGATAGACGTTGATGCCATAACCATGCCTGAGTCGTTGAAGCTTTAGCCATGAAGCAAATTGGAGTAGAGGAAGTTGTGTCTTGAAGTGAAATTGTGTAAAGACTTGTAACCCATGAACCGGTGAGTAAATCATTCCCATCATAATCACGAACAAAACAAGTCTTCTTTCTAAATGCAACCTCCAAATCCACATCACAGAATTGACCAACCGAGAGAAGATTGTGATTGAGCCCTTCGACGTAGTATACCTTTTTTTATCGTGATATTTCCCTGAACCAAATCTCCATATCCCAGGATCAGTGCAAATTGATCATTTCCGAATCGGACCGTACCCAAGAATTTCTCCACGAAGTTAATTAGAAGCTTGAGATTCCCGGTCATGTGCTTGGTGCACCCGGAGTCCAGTATGAAGAGAATTATTTCGATCACCTGCAGAAGAATTTGAACACATGGAGCATTTGCTAAATTGGATTCTATGTTAGTTGTGAAATCCGAATCATTAGTTTCCCTAGTTGCAACACTTAAAGGCACACTAACTCTCGTTGTCACGTTTTTGTTCCTAATCTTAGGCATCCATTTATATCCTGGAGGACATTGATTAGCAAACCATCATTTCCAAGACTTGCTAGCAGACTCATATAATTTCCTAATTCTGCTTCTAGGGTTCTTACTAATGGAGTCTGATTCAATACTTTACTTGGGGGGGGGGGGGGGGGGTTCACCAGAATGGTTCACTTTGTGTTTGGGTTAACTAGCACTAATAGGCATCGCAACTTGCTTCTTAGTTCTAGTATCTACGCCTTTGACATTATTCATAGCACACATAGAATGATTAGAATTAACAACACATTTCACACATTTCACACAAACAAATTAACATTCAATGCATTCAAATAATTCAACTCGTCATTACAAGCGATTACAAATGTTTTATTCTTAGATACATTCAAATTCCTAGGTTGGTCTTCTACATTCTTCATCTTCCTTTGACTCCTGTGTTTCTAAACCTTATCATTTAGTTGAGCGCTCTTAAGTTGAGTCCGTCTAACACTAGCAGTGGGGACTACTCCTTTAGTAAAAGACACACGTCTATTAGTGTTTCTAGAAGTCTGAGGCGATTGACTATCTTTATTTTGTGTGGGTTTTTTGGCCAATCTATAAATCCCTGGTTTGATCACATTTGTGCTTTGTGCTTGAATAACCGTTTTGGGACGAATATGTGGTAACCTATCCTTCCCATTTGTCTTGGGGGAAAACCTAGATGTAGCAAATGAAGAATTTGAGAAAGTTGAGGGTTTTCCCAAGAAAGAGAGTTTAGTCGCCTTGTACGCATTGGGTTGTTTAGCAACGGGTCTCACAACTCTAGGTTCCATAATATTACCATCCATCTTAGCAACGATTTTCTTCAACTCTTCTATTGCTATGTCTTTTTCTTGTAATTGAGCTTTCAAATCCGAAATATCAAGATTTTTTCGTTTAGTAATCGACATGACTCAGATAATTTTTCTTCCAAAGGTGTATCATTTGAAAAGCTACCAACTTTGTTTTTCAAAGCAAGTTCAAGTGAATGACAATGTTTTTGAAGAAAATCATATCTATGTTGAATTAACGAACACTCGTTTTGGTCAACTTTATTCGAAAGCTCAGTTTCAAGACGTTCACACTCTTTGACTTGATCAAGATATTTGCATCAACATCAGAATAATCATCAATATCTGCACAAGATATAACATAAACACACATAATATCTTTTGAGAGGCATTCTTGCAAACATTCACGTTCTTTCTAGTCGTCATCTACAACCTTTTTGAAATTTTCAATGTTTTATTTAAACAAACCAAGTGCTTGCTTACAAAAGCTTTATATGGCAAGTACTCAATAAATTTTGAAACATTAGTTTTCTTAGTGGCAAAAACTTGTCTCCATTTAATTCTTATTTGTTCACATTCAAAAAATATTTGCTCACGAGACTTCTGTTTTTGTGGTTTGAAAATTTCATAAAGACTATTTTCACAAGAATAATTATATGGTTTCACAGAGTCTTTATTTACCGGTGATCTACTCTCCTCTTAAAAAATTAATGACTCATTACTATGGGGCCTAGCAATTAGACAATCAATGTCGATCCATTGGGACTCCTCAAGATATAAGCGCGTGTTCTCAGATTGAGCTTGCTCAAGGTACTTCAGACTAGCAAAACTAGCTTTACCCTTGAAAAACAAACGAGGTGCATGGTTTTAGTAGATTGATTTGTTTTATAAACAATTTTCTTATAAAAATCAATTTGCACTTCAAGTTCCATGACTTTGTCAATGTATTTAGCTTGTTTAATTTTGAAATATTTTTGCAAGTTTGTAACCTCTTCCGTTTTCACAGTGAGTAGTTTAGTTTTATCCTCTTGAAGAAAACCAATCTTTTGAGTTAACTCATTCACTTTAGTGGTTGCAAGATATGTTTTGTGTCATTCCGTACTTAAAGAGGTGTTATAATTACTTTTCTCTTGTTCTAAAAGCTTAAGAGTTTCGTTGTATTTAGTTTCAAAAACATCCTTTGCAGTAGTAATGACACCCCCTTTGTACCTTGGAAGCTCTTTGTCTTTTTGAATAAGCTCAACTCTGCAGCTTGCAAGAAGCTCACTAGATTTTATAACTGAAGATTTGCTTTCTTCAAAATTTTGAGTGAGCGTAGCGTTTGCCTTCTTTAATTGCTTTTGACTCTGTCTAGTTTCTTTTACATCCTTTTGTAAAGAAGCAATTAAGTTAGCAAGCGCAATACGCTCCTCCTCATCATCATACTCATTTGCATGTTGATCATCCTCAAATTCATTATTGCACATGTCTGATGAATCGGGTGTGGTATTTCTATCAACAATTTCCATCATACATGTGTCAGTAATGGGTTTGGGTAGCTCACAATGCTCATGAATATTAGCAAACACATTATATTCCTCTTCAGTGTGTACCTTATCAATTGGCTCAGTATCAAAGATAGGACCGTTGTCGTCTTCAGTGACATTCAGAACTTCTTCAAACTTTTCCATGTACGATCAATGTGCTTCAAGTTCTTGGTTGGAGGCTTCATCATCAGTTTCATCAAGCATGGATCCTTCCTTAGCCGACAATTTAACCCCAACTTCCATCTTCTTGAAGAGCAACATCTTTTCCTTATGATAACCAGAGTCCCTAACCTGTTTCGGCTTCCTGCATTCCTTTGCCATATGCCCATAACCTTGGCAATTAAAACACTGAATCCCACTTTGCTGAACCACTTGAGTTCCAACGATTTCCCTATTCCCAGCAACTGTAGCAATCCTCTGAGTATCATACTTAGCAGTTTGTCGATCATACCTGGCAGAACCCTCAACATGTGTTGGATTACGTCGATCATACCTAGGAGGACTTTCATCACATTGAAGTATGTCATACCTTCGAGGACTCTCAACATATTGGATCCTTGTGTTAGATGATGTTCGAAGATTGTTGTTGGTGGGTTTGAAGATTTTCTTGTAGGTCTTCATAATGTAAGCAATTTGTTGGTTCATCTCCCTATCCTTCTGAGCTTGTTCTTCATCGCGTTTTTACGTATATTAGAAGTATCGGTCACTCCACAATATTATTTATGTTGTAATAGCTCGTAGTTAACAAATAGTTATTAGTTGCTTATTAAGTTAAGTAAGAACCGGTCCATGGGCTTGTCATGGACCGGCCCAAGCCCATGTAGCTTGGAAGTATAAATACCCCTTTCCTCCTTGGAAAGGGGTTGGTTGTTGAATGTTTCTCACTTTCATTTATTGAAATAACACATAGTTCTCTCTCTCTTTCTCTCTCTAACTTTCTCTCTCTAGAAACCATCAACCCCTTCTTAGATTCATAGGTTATCAATATTCTACATTTGGTATCAAGAGCTATGGGGTGATTTAAGGTAGTGATTTGTGTGGTTTTTTAGTTTTTGATTGTATTAGTGTTCTTTAAGAAAATCCATCTTGATTCTTGGTGTTTTTGGTGTTTTTGTGATTGGGATTAGTGGATAAGTATTTGTTTTTACTTATTATTGTTGAAATCACAAAACTTTTTGGGTCATTTGGTCAAAATCTGGGTTTAATCTCTCTTTTTGTGCTCGACTGTTCATCGTAACAAATATCTGATTACCCAGCAAAAGTTCCGAACCAACAAGTTCCGGATCAACCAAAAGTTCCGAACCAAGAAGTTCCGAACGAAAAAGTTCCGGATCAAGAAAGTTCCGAACCAAGGAAAGTTCCGAACCAAGGAAAGTTCCGAACCAAGAGAAAGTTCCGAACCAAGGAATGTTCCGAACAAAGAAGTTCCGGATCAAGCCAAAAGTTCCGAACCAAGAAGTTCCGGATCAAGCCAAAAAGTTCCGAACCAAGGAAAGTTCTGAACCAAGGAGTTCCGAACCAAGGAGTTCCGAACCAAGGAAAGTTCCGAACCAAGGAAAGTTCCGAACCAAGGAGTTCCAAACCAAGGAGTTCCGAACCAAGGAGTTCCGAACCAAGGAAAGTTCCAAACCAAGAAGTTCCGGATCAAGCCAAAAGTTCCGAATCAAGGTAATTCCAAGCCAAATCTTCCGAATCAAACTTCCGAATCAACAAAAGTTCCGAATCAAGGGTTATTTTGCTTGTTTTTTTCGACGATTTTTTAGAGGATTTAATCTTGGTTTCTTACAACAAAAACTCAACACAATTCTCAAGCTTTACTTCACTGCTCGATCAACCGATAATCTTTGTCTCTTTGAAGTTAACAAAATGAATCCGAATTCAGTAATGCCTCAGATGACATCACTTACGGATATTTCCGTCATTACGGGAACGGATAATCGCCCGCCAATGCTCATCAAAGAAGTTTTTGAAGCATGGCAAGGCCGGATGATGTCTTATCTTAAGGGAAAACCGGTTTATGGGAGGCTTATGGTTAAATCAATCTTAAATGGTCCACTTGACTATGGTACCATAGTGGTCAACAATGTGACTCGACCAAGAGAATTTGAAGAACTTACACCAGCTCAACAACTTGTTGCCGATGCGGACGAAAAGGCTCTTCAAACTATTCTCCAAGCTCTTCCCCATGACATCTATAGGATGGTAAGTCAGTATACTGTGGCAAAGGATTTATGGGAATGTCTTAAGGTGTTGCTACAAGGTACGTCTCTCACCAAACAGGAAAGGGAATGTCAGTTGTATGACCTGTTTGATAGATTCACGTACAACCCAGGGGAAACGCTTCACGATTATTACTTCAGATTCACCACACTCATGAATGATCTGAATGTATACAATCTTGTGATTGCTCCATTCCAGGTTAACACCAAATTCTTGAATACTTTACCTCAAGCTGAATGGGGTGAGTATATTACCGATGTTAAGTTAACCAGGGATTTGCATAAGTGCAATTTGGATCAACTATATGCTTTTCTTCAGCAGCATGAGAAACATGTGATCATGCACCGTTCTCCACGAGGTATGTACCCTGATTCATTAGCTTTGATGGCGAATCAACCAAGCTTGTCTCACAACAACACTCCTTATATTTTGGGACATCAAGCCTATCATCCATCACCTTACATGACACCAACCTTTTCCCAATACTCGATTCTACCACAACCACCCACTTCACATCAGCAACAATATCGGTTTAGTGCACCTTCATCACAATATGCTACACAACCTCACCCAGCAAGTATTGCACCTTATGCTCAATCTTCATATTCTTCTTATCAAGAGAATGCAGCATATCCAACAAGCTACCCTGATCAAATGAGTATTCTTTCTAGTGATTACGCAGCTCATCAAGACCAAGCAATGTACTGTGATGATGAGAAAGTCCCCATTCCTGTATTCAAACAAGGTGCTGACCCAGTTGAAGTGTTAACCACTATGTCTGCTTATCTCACAAGGACTTTAAGCAAACGAGGATTTAGGGGATCAGCTCCTACCAACAATCAGTTGAGGAATTCATCCAATTCTCGCCAACAAGCTACAATTGAGAATGGCAGGGTAATGGTTCAGCCTATTCAACCATATCAGGGGAGACCTACCACATCAACTACCAATGCTCGCACGGTCAATCAGGCTCCAATGGTCAATCCTGCTCCACGGGCTAATTCCACAGGCAAGTTGAGAATGATTACATGCTATAACTGCAAGGAAGAGGGTCACATGTCCAGGGATTGTAAGAAACCCAAGAGGAGAAGGGATGGACAATGGTTTGCAGAAAAGATCTATCTAGTGAATGCTCAGGCACAAGGAAGGGAACTTGATGAAGAGGAGCTTGCATTTCTTGCTGATCCAGGGATTGCTGAACAAGACACGGTCACCACACAGAATGCAGCATACCAAGCAGACGATCTCGATGCGTATGATTCAGACTGTGATGACTTTCAATCTGCAAAGGCTGCTCTCATGGAAACTATCTCCAGCTTAGGGCCAGAAAAGAGATCTGAGGTACTTATTAATACCACCGATAATACCACTGATGCTAGTATTCAACCACACCAAGTTGTGCAAGAGAGTGCTGATTCGAATGAATCTTCGGTGGTGAGTCTTTCAAATGAGGAGACAAACAATGATAGCAATATTAATGTGAGTCCTCAGACTTTGAGTGAATCACAACCGGGACCCATTTCGCATACGCCTACTCCTGCTCAACAGGATTTGGTCATGGTTCCTGCTACATTACTTAGCCAAATGAATGCTGCACTCTTAGAAACCTTAGCTAAGAATAAAAATTTGTCTGATGAGCTTGCCTTAAGCAATGAGAAAGTTCAAACCTTGGAATTAGTGCCTTCGTCTAGTGTTCTAACTAATCCCGAATATGATCATTTTAGAAACAAACAAATGGGTCACTTGCAAGAAATTGAAAACTTAAGAGCAAATCTGTCTAATGAACTTAAAGAAAAGGAGTTAGTGGTCACTAATTTTCAAAAACTTCAAACAGATTTTGAGTCACTCGAGTCTAAGAAGAATGAAATGGAGATTAATGCTGCTAATAAGATTAGAAGTCTAGATTACTTGCTTTTAAGACAATACTCTGCTTCTCAACTATTGCACTTATTTGATGCTTCGTTTAGAGAATTTAACTTATCTCGTCAAAAAGGCCTTCCCCCTAATCCACGGTATGCAAAACAAGCTTTAAGACATAGTCCTAGACTTTATAATGCAACTCAATTAGGATTGGCCTTATACCCGATTGTTTTTCCCGATGATCGAACAAGTAAGGATCTAGTTGATGAGGATCGGTCATACAATTCTGCAAAATATCCCGAGTGTGATTATTTTAAATTGAATAAGGAGCTTGCTAAAACGGATTTTAGAATTCGCTTCCATATGGACAAAGATCTTATTACAGCACCAACCTACATGTTGAATGAAGAAGACCCTAGTACATTTCCTACACTTGTCAACATGGAAGGTCCTAAGGAAATTCCAAAGGATCTCCCACCTGTTAGCACTGTATGGTTAAACTTGCAAGAGATTAATCAATACTTTACTAATTTTGACAAGGTCATTTTGGAATGTACGACTTCAAATGGCCTAAACGCCGGAGAATGGGCTTTCGAACACATGAACGAGGTGTTTAAAAATGAGATCAACCCATTTGTCGAAAGTCTAAAAGGAAGTTTTGCATCTCTTAAGGAAAATCTTGTGTTTGAAATTAGTGAAGTTCAAAAAGTGTTTTATGAAATGGACACCGCTTACGAACTACAACTAATTGAAAAAGAAAAGATTTTAACCAAATATGACCGATTCTTGTCTGTAGTAATCTCGTGTGATGTGCTTACTACTGTAAATGTTAATTATTCGAATGACCTTACATCCGCTATGATTAATTGTGATGCTGTGAATATTTGTGATGATATTTGTGATGATGTTTGTGATCTCTCTGTAAATGTTGCTGATACTATAAATGAGGTAGATAATCATTCTTGTCACGAATCTAACGCTGAGTTTTTAAAGCTACAAGATTCTTACAATTTACTTTCAAAACGCTTTAATCAACTAGAACAACATTGTATATCTTTAGAATTAAAACAACAAACTCAAAATGAGGATCTTTTGATATCAAATGGTTGTGTAAACGGTGTTGAGACGAGTGACAAGATGATTGCAATTGTTAAGACATTAGAGGAAGAAATCATGAGATTGAAGAGAGATGTGTCATCAAATGAAACATTAAAATTGGAACTAGAGGCTGCAGAGTCTAAAGACCAGGTCTTAGAAATTAGACTTTCGTCTGTTCTAGGGGAGACGGATCGGACAAGACAGGGATTATCCGCTCTTTATGGTTCACTAGAAGAACGCTTCGCTTTTAATGCGGCACAGCAACAATCTTATGTTGAACAACTGAACCAAAAGTACGAGGAAATCTCTGATTTGAACATCCTGCTCATTGACAAAAATATGGTTTTGGCTGAGTTAAAGGAGACACTTCTTCTCACCCGACAAGAAGTTGTTGATAACTTAGCTACCGACTCTGCACCGTCCACTAGTGCTCCAACAACCAAGTCAGTAGTGCTTTATAAGAACCCGCTTCATAAGAGAAACCCGGTTACCTATGATGATTATATGAGGAATGCCATTAAGCATGTAGATCTTCTTAGGGATATTTTAGACGATCTTTATGCCTTAGATCCCTCAAGTAGCGACTATTATTCGGCTCATGAATATATTAAGCGAGTTCAATATTGCTTAGCATATTTGCAATACATAGGTACACCAGGTTCTGCACTACTCACTAATAGGCCCATTGCTGTAACTCCATTTAATAAGAATTCAGGAGCAAAACCGTCATTGGCACAATCAAGTAAGGCACCTTTAAAATCTGTTGCTAATATTCCCACTTTGCCTTCTACAGGATTAAAAGAGACTACTAAGGCTAAAGGATCGCCACTCAAGAAAGATAAGATCAAGCCCTCCACTAGTAGTGCCAAAAAGAAGAAAGTAGAAGTTCACAATAGGAATGCTAGTTCAGTTTTAAATAAAAAGAATCATGTTAAGACTAAAAGCTATGCGCCTGTGCAGAAGCCAAAACCATTCGTGAATTCTAATTTGAATTGTTGGAATTGTAATGAATGTATGTTTTCCCAACGTCATGATTTGTGTCTTATTGATCATGTGAATGAAATGAATGCTATTAAGAATGGTCTTGAATGGAAGCCAACGGGTAGAACTCGTGCCCAAGTTGGCTGGCAATGGCGTCCCACTGGTAGGACCTTTACATTAGATGGAACAATGTGCCCTTTAACTAGGAATGCATCCATTGAGGCCAGGTCTGAGCGTCCTTTAGTTAGGAACACTCGCACTCAAGTATGGAAACAGCGCCCTTTAATTAGGTCAGCCCCCACTATAGTGCCTATCAGTGAAGAAATACCTCAGGATTTAAGCCAACTAGAATCTACACCACCTATTAAGAAAAAGAAGGCTAGGAAATCTAAGAAACCTAGAGTTAGCAAATCTAAGATTATTAAATCTGTACCTGCTAATAACAAGGAACACTCAGATTCCGATACCTCTCCATTGTCTTCGTGTGGTGATATTTTCAGGTGGTCCAAATCATCCTGTGGTATTTGGACTCCGGTTGTTCAAAACATATGACCGGAAATCGCTCGATGCTCCGAAATTTCGTCAGCAAGTTTCTTGGTACGGTTAAATTCGGGAATGATCATTTAGCAAAGATAATGGGGTATGGTGAATATCAGATTGGAAACGTTACGATTTCAAGGGTATACTATGTAGAAGGTCTTGGTCATAATTTATTCTCAATAGGACAGTTTTGTGATTCCAACCTTGAGGTTGCTTTTCGACAACACACTTGTTTCATCCGCAACTTGGAAGGAAAAGATTTGTTGAAGGGATCTCGTGGTGAAAATCTCTATACCTTGTCCTTACAAGACATGATGGCCGCCTCTCCAGTATGTCTTCTCTCTAAAGCATCTAAGACCAAGTCATGGTTATGGCATCGCAGATTATCTCATCTTAACTTTGATGCTATTAATCATCTGGCTAAAAACGATTTAGTTCGTGGTCTTCCAAAGCTTAAATTTCACAAGGACCATTTATGTTCCGCGTGTTCAAGGGGGAAAAGTACCAAGAAATCTTACAAGCCCAAAGCTGAAGACACCAATCAAGAAAAACTTCATCTTTTGCATATGGATCTTTGTGGGCCAATGAGAACTGAAAGTGTGAGCGGTAAGAAATTCATTCTGGTAATTGTGGATGATTTCTCCAGGTTTACATGGGTTAGATTTCTACGTACAAAGGATGAAGCACCGAAGGCTATCATCACTTTTCTGAAATTCATTCAGGTACGTTTGAATACTACTGTCCGCCGTATTCGTACAGACAATGGTACAGAGTTCGTCAACCAGACTCTTCGTGATTATTATGAAGGAGTTGGTATCTCACATGAAACATCCGCTGCACGCACTCCACAACAAAACGGTGTCGTTGAAAGACGGAATCGTACACTTATGGAAGCTGCTAGGACTATGCTTATTTACGCGAACGCTCCATTGTTCTTGTGGGCAGAGGCTATATCTACTGCATGTTTCAGCCAAAACCGTTCTATCATTCGGAAACGCCATGGAAAAACACCTTATGAGCTTCTACATGACCGTAAACCCGATGTTTCATTTTTTCATGTGTTTGGTGCTCTTTGTTATCCAAACATCAATAGTGATAACTTGGGTAAGCTTCAACCGAAAGCCGATATAGGTATTTTCATTGGTTACTCACCGTCCAAGAAAGCATACCGAATCTATAACCGTCGTCTTGGCAAGATTGTAGAAACTATGGACGTAGATTTCGATGAGCTGACAGCGATGGCTTCTGATCAACACAGCTCTGAACCCGCGCTTCATGAGATGGGAACCGGTGCTATTAGTTCCGGATTAGTTCCCAATAATCCTACTTCTACATCATTTTTACCACCATCAAGGCCCGAGTGGGATAAACTGCTTCAACCGTTGTTTGATGAATTCTTCGATCCCCCGACTGATGAAGTTCCAGCACCTGTAGTAATCGCTCCAATCCCTGAAGTGGTTGCTCAAGCTAATGAACCTTTATCTAATGCATCTACAATTTACATTGAACCGGATGCACCTTCACCAAGTGATTCTCAAACTACACCTGAATCGTCACCCCTACTTGTGCCTAATGATGTGGAAGAGGATTCTATTGATCACGACTTGGAATATGCTCACCTGCAAGAGCTTCCTTTCTTTGGTGTAGCGATACCTAAAAACCCTTCAGCCGCGTCTACCTCAGAAGAAGCTCCTTCTATTGTTCACTCCAGACCACCTAGGATTGAAAACCATAGCACTAAATGGACAAAAGATCACCCAATTAGGAATGTTATTGGAGATCTAGATCGACCAGTCTCTACACGCCATCAATTACAAGAGAGTGCACTTTATTGCTACTTTGATGCATTTCTCTCTGAAGTTGAACCTAAAAATTGGCAGGAGGCTATGACCCAATCATCTTGGATTGAAGCCATGCAGGAGGAACTAAATGAATTCCAACGACTTGAAGTATGGGAATTGGTTCCTCTCCCTGACAAGGTCAACATCCTTACTTTGTTATGGGTTTATAAGGTTAAACTTGATGAGATGGGTGCGGTATTGAAGAATAAGGCTAGATTGGTTGCTAGAGGATATAAACAAGCCTTGGGTATAGACTTTGAAGAATCTTTTGCTCCTGTGGCAAGATTGGAGGCCATTAGACTATTCCTTGCGTATGCTGCTCATATGAATATGATCGTCTATCAAATAGATGTGAAGACGACATTTTTGAACGGTGAACTAAGGGAAGAGGTCTATGTTAGTCAGCCGGATGGGTTCGTTAGTACGGAGTTTCCTAATCATGTGTACAAGCTTAAGAAGGCTCTCTATGGGTTAAAACAAGCTCCACGCGCGTGGTATGATCTCCTGTCAACATATCTCATTTCGGAAGGCTACTCCAAAGGCAAGGTGGACCCCACTCTATTCACTCTCAAGGAAGGCAACGACATGATTCTGGTACAAATTTATGTTGATGATATAATATTTGCTGCCACTAACATTGAATTATCAAATCGATTTGAGAAGATAATGTCCACACGCTTTCAGATGTCGATGATGGGAAAAATTTCATTTTTCTTAGGATTACAGATTTCTCAAAATCCCAGAGGCATCTTTATTAATCAATCCAAATATGCTCTAGAATCTCTTAAGAAATATAACTTTGAAAATTGTGACCCCGTGGACACTCCAATGGTGGAGAAATCCAAGTTAGATGAAGATAGGAATGGGACTATTGTCGATCCAAAACTTTACCGTGGGATAATCGGCACCCTTCTTTATCTGACTGCTAGCAGGCCTGATTTGCAATTTGCTGTATGCATGTGTGCCCGATATCAGGCTCGGCCTACCGAAAAGCACCTACATGTTGTGAAAAGGATCTTTCGGTATCTAAAAGGAACACTTCATCGTGGTCTATGGTATCCGAAAGATTCCTCTATTGCTTTAATATCATACGCAGATGCCGATCATGCTGGATGTCAAGACACGAGGCGTAGCACTTCTGGATCTGTGCAACTCCTTGGAGATAGATTGATCAGTTGGTCTTCAAAAAGGCAGAAAAGCGCTGCAATATCAAGCACGGAGGCTGAATACATCGCCATGTCCGGTTGTTGTGCTCAAGTCCTTTGGATGAGATCACAATTAACCGACTACGGTTTGGGATTCAACAAAATCCCGATGTAATGTGACAACAAGAGCGCCATTGCCCTTTGCTGCAACTATGTTCAACACTCCCGGGCCAAGCACATAGACATTCGCTACCATTTCATTAAAGAGCAGGTGGAGAACGGAGTGATCGAGCTGTATTTTGTCACTACTGAGTACCAGCTGGCGGATATGTTCACCAAAGCCTTAGATCGAGGACGAATCGAGTTTTTGATCGACAAGCTTGGCATGAAATCATTCACTCCAGCGACTCTCAAAGAGTTGGCAGAAGAATCAGCTGAATAGTCGTGGTAAACTATTCAGAGTATCCTTTGTTCGTGATCATGTATATTATCGTAAATATATAAACCACAAAAAGAAAATACAAAAATATAAAACCAAGAAAATCCATAAAAAATATAAAACCTAGAAAAACCATAAAAATTATAAAATCAAGAAAAACCAAAAATATTTTTCGTTTTTTAAAAACGGGCATGTCTTTTAGTACGGTAATAATTACGGCCTTAGAAATGTCGATCAATATTGACACGGTGCCATAAATAGAGTCCGTATAAAAGTTGTACATTTTTAAAACATGCCCACGATGGCTTGTAGTTATTTCAGACTGCAACCCAGTTTTTATATTAAAGTCACGTATTTCCTTGGAAAACGTTGGCTCAGAACGGGAATTAATTTTCTCGGGCATGATTTACAAGCCAAATCATGCAAAGGAATCAAGTTTACTTTATAACTTGGTCTAACACGAATTTATGTACGTCTCAGTGCATTTATTTGTTAAAATAAGAGAAATCTTATTGACACCACGAATCAATCTTTTTCAAGATACAAATTGGAAATGCTTTCATCAATATTTGACTCTTTAAATAATGACTACAGCTCTTTAAATAGAAAACGGGTCATCGTTTAAGGGGGAGAAAATATTAAATCATCCTCGTCATTAAATCGATCTTTTCAAAAGTGATTGTGAAAAATTAATGGCTAAATGGTAAATGAGTGATATTGCTTTAGAAAACAACTTGGGCTCGTTCAATGTGATAGGACTTTCTTTAGTTTTTGGAAATGTGCTAATAGATTGCGTTTACTAAGTTGTGTGTCAATTAAACAAGGGTTAAGAAAAATGAAAAATTATAAACAAAAAGGAAAAGAATGAGAAAATGTAGGGACTTAAGGAAAAGAATGAGAAAATGTAGGTACTTAAGGAAAAGAATGAAAAGTCAAAAAATTGACCTAAGTCAAAACTAAGCCCCCCGCCCCCCTTTTCCTTTCACTGTATTACTATTCCCTTGCCGCCATTGTTGAAACTCACACACAAGCTCTAAAAAACATCTCGTTTATTCATCCGATCCTGTTCATTCGATAAATAAGGTAATTACATCAATATTTAGACTTATAATTCGTTAAATTCATCATCTAAATCTTGTTAAATTGATTCGGGTAGTAAACTTTACCAGATCTAGGGTTTATTTGCCAATTTAGGATTAATTGTTTCTGATTTATGGTGGGTTTTGTGCGGATTAGCATGAGATGATGTTTAAATGCCTTAGATTGCCTTAGAAACTCACAAACGCGTTTAGAATTAATCTTCATAGACTGTGTTTTGATGTTCCGGATGAACATGGATCATAACTTCCGAATGAAGGACATTTTGAACAAAACTTCCGAATGAAGGATTTTTATGAAAAACTTCCGAATGAGGAAGTTCCGAATGAAAAACTTCCGAATGAGGAAGTTCCGAATGAAGGACTTCCGAATGAAGGAAGTTCCGAATGAAGAACTTCCGAATGAAGAAGTTCCGAATGAATAACTTCCGAATGAAGAAGTTCCGAATGAAGAACTTCCGAATGAAGGAAGTTCCGAATGAAGAACTTCCGAATGAAGGAAGTTCCGAATGAAGAACTTCCGAATGAAGAACTTCCGAATGAAGGAAGTTCCGAATGAAGAACTTCCGAATGAAGAAGTTCCGAATGAAGAACTTCCGAATGAAGAAGTTCCGAATGAAGAACTTCCGAATGAAGGAAGTTCTGAATGAAGAACTTCCGAATGAAGAAGTTCCGAATGAATAACTTCCGAATGAAGGAGTTCCGAATGAAGAACTTCCGAATGAAGGAAGTTCCGAATGAAGGAAGTTCCGGATGAAGGAAGTTCCGAATGAAGAACTTCCGGATGAAGGAAGTTCCGAATGAAGGAATGTTCCGAATGAAGAAGTTCCGAATGAAGGAAAGTTCCGGATGAAGAGTTGTTTGATTATTATTGTTTGCATGTTATATGTACTTGTTGTATTATGTTATGAAATGTGTTATGCTTAGAAGTAAGAATGATATATATCTATATGTTTTTGTGCATCAACCTTTCATGTCTTATCTTAAGCAGATACAATGACTAATCCAACAGTACAAGCAATCCAAGACTCTAGAGAAGCCGCTATTGCTAAAGCACGAACCCTTAAGTTCATACCCAACAACTACCGACTGAAGCAAGTCTCAAAATCCACTCACCATGGATTTAAAGTAGCCATCGCGATCCTTGATCAATCCCATTTTAAGAATGCTTTAAGAAGTAGTGCCTCGGTGCCTTATGATTATATGTATGAATTTTGGGCTACCAAGAAAATCACTTCAAACAAGATCACCTTCACCATCGACAACAAGCAGCAGACGCTCACAGTTTCAGAATTCCGTAAGATTTTTGGTATACGGGATACACCTAAAGGCATGTCATTTTCGAGGGATCCTACTAAAGATGAACTCATGGAGTTATTTGACGCTATTGGATGTCCTGAAATACGAGTTGCGTCTGAGTTTACCACTGCTAAAGTAGGACAACCTTGGAGAGCATTGTTAGGTATTCTCAGTAGATGTCTTACACCAAAAACAAGTGGCCATGATGCTTTGCGCAGTCCTATAATAAACCTCTTCTATGGCATGTACAAAGCTGCAAATGCAGATTATGCATTGTTGATATGGGAAGAATTCACCTTTCAACTCTTCCAGAACAAGAAGCTGAAGACAAATTTCTTTCCTTATCCTCGGTTTATCAAGCTTATCATTAATTATTTTATGAAGAATGATGTTACTATTGATAGGCGTGCAGCAAGTCGGCATTACACTGAAGAAGCTGATGATACTGTGGATCTAAGGCATGAAGGACATTCTGGTGGTGTGATTCTTGGTCCTATTCCTGATTACCTTCTGACGGAAAGAATTAAGGGTTCTGCTGATTACAAGCTACTGTAGCTAGAAATCAAGAAGTTGAAAGCAAACCTTCAGACTGGAGAAGACTCGTCTACTACAGTGAAGAGTAAAGGTAAACACAAGCAACCAGCTGCTTTACCTGAACCCGAAACCAAGAAGAAAAAGACTGAGGTTAAGAAGGGAAAGGGTAAGGCTGATGAGTTACGTCTCCGTGACGAAGAAGATGTTGTTGATCCTACTCTTGACAAAGCAGAGAGACAAATGATGAAGATAGCAATTCAAAGGAGTAGGAAAGATACTGGCGGTAGTGGTTCAGGTGCAAGGGTAAATGTTGAAGAAGAGTATGTGGAACCAGATGATATTGATGAGTTTGGGTCACCTGAACATTATTCCACTTCGAAGGAGCCATCAATCCCTATTTCAGCAAGTGTGGAAAAAGAGTCTGTTGCTCCTACGATCATGGTGTCAACTCAACCTTTAGCAACTCAACCTCCACCAATACAACCCTTACCAACCAGACCGGCTTCAACACCATTTCTTCCACCACCTATAACTCCCATCCTTAGTACCATAGTAACAACCGAACCTCTTCAATCAACCCAGAGCAGCTCTGCAACATCTACAATTGCTGCATTGGTGATGGCCGAAATGTTGGATAAACATGTGGATAATCACAAACGAGAAATGGATGAACTTCGCCAAGAGTTACAAAGACGAGCTCAAAGTGAAGAAGCTTCTAGGAAAGCCCAAGAGGAGATGATTGCTAAGTTCGCTGCAGATATGGAGTTGACTCGAAAAGCACATGCAGAAGAACTAGCTCGGGTTAAGCAGGCTGAGGCTGATAAGCATGCTGCACGCATCACCAGACTTCAAGCGATAAGGGATAAATATAAGGAGCAAAAAGAAGCACTTGAAGCTTCGGTTGAAGAGAGAGTGCAAGAATCCGTCGAATCCATTATGCCTAAACTGCGTGATGAATTGAAGACACTAGCAGCTGATAACTTGATGATCAAGTCTTCCAATCCTTTAGAATCCGCCTACAAAATTGCTTATGAGTTAACGGATTTTGAATTAAAGAAGATCCTTAAGGCTCGTATGGTGGAACTTGGATCGTTTGATAAGTCTAGGATTCAACGGGCTCTATACAAATCCCTGAATGACGCTATCATGGAGGATGATAGGTTATTCAAAACGTTTGGAAGTGTGGTACCTTATCACATTCTACCTGAGGAAGAAAGGGAAGAAAGTGAGCAGGAAGAGGGTACTGGTGAAGAGGAAGAGGAAGAAGAAGGAGAAGAAGAGGAAAAGGATGACGATGATGGTGATGATGAGGATAAGGATGAGGATGATGATGACGATGATGATGATGGCGATGATGGTGGTGATGGTAATGAGGAGAGTGCTAGGGGGAGCAACGGGGATAAGAATGAGGATGATGATGGGGGTGAACAGCCAAAAGAGGGAGATAAGGTTACCAGCTCCAAGAAAACTGCTAAGACTGGAACCAAGTCCAAGAAAGATGCAGCACAGAAGGACAAATCAACATCATCGGAATCAAGACGATCTAAGTGGCGCCACGATGTGAATGCTACTACGGCGTCATCGATTCCCGGTACCTCTATTGCTGTATCTTTACCTATTACCACTAACCCCATTAGTTCTGTTGTTGTTGCTCCTGTGATTGCAGAATCAGTAACGGAACCCGAAGCTGCACAACACTCACCCGTTCACGACACTGCCGAAATGCCTGAATCAGAACCAGCAGATGTTAGAGCTTCTACTCCTCTACAACAAGTACAACAATCTACGGTTCCTGAACCAGGCACACGAGACTGGGCAGATACGTTGGAGATTGACGAGACTGCACCACCACAGGCTTGGATCACGGCAGCAGCGCAATATGATCCGATCACAAACGCTGACAAAGATGTGTTGTATCTCCGTATCCGCAGTCCGATTGACTTATGTGCATTTCTTGCTCATGAGTATAAGACTTCGGTTACTCCATCCTTGGTGAAGAAAGCGCTGAAGGATAAGAGACTTCGTGCCAAAACCCGGTTAACCCGAATGGAGTTCGAGTACTATGCCGATGAGATCCTGAAGGCTCTGAATACCGTTCAACGGCCAGGCCTTCATGAATCAGAAAGAGCTCCACCTCCAATGGATCCTTCTCAAGATAATCAGATTGCTCTTGACTTCTTCGTCACCAATGATCTTGTGTATCTTCTGAAGGGGTCATCAAAGTACGCAACCTCCCTGACCTTGCTGAAAGCTGCCAACTGGGGGACAATACCCTTTATCGAGGAAAAGGTAAACCGACTCTGGGTCCCAAAGGTAAATCGTAATTATGATATGTATGCTGTCATAGGTGCATCTCATTGGGACGAACGAGTCCGAAGGGCGTACAGGGGTTGCTGCCTAGTCAATTCTGGAAGCAACGTTAGATCCGATATCCGCATCTCCAGCATTTTAGGGTTGAAAACTGAAGCCAAGAATGGCTATTATCATGTGACGGAGATTCGTTTAAAAAGGGAGGATGACAGGGAATACAAAATCCAGCAGGGAGATTTTTCTATCATTCGCCTTGAGGATATCGAAGATATGCTGCTTCTGATGACCCGAGATCAACTCACACATATTCCTCGTGAAGACCTCATTGCTTTGAATACAGCACTTTGTATGTTCACACGAAGCGTTGTCATCAAGACACGAGTTGAAGATCTGCAGTTGGGAGTCGAAAGCTACCAAAGGAAGCTCAACTTAACCCGTCCAGTGAATCAAGTTCTACCTGAACATGTAGAGAGATGTCCTTATACCGGTATTTCTGTCCCGAATTGCGGCATTTTCTACTTGAACAGTCGAGGTTTAATGAAGTTTATGAGGGTGGGTGAGCTATATAAGTACAGTGATGGGACCCTTCTACAAGTCAAAGGAAAGTTGGAGCATCTGAACTCGGGTGGGACTTTGCCAGAGATGACGGAGGATTGGCATCCGGGTTACCGGCAGATGGCGAAGTACGTGACCAAGAAGATTGATCAAAAGCTCCGTGAACGTAGATTGATGAGGAGCTTGGAAAGATTCGTTGGTGGAAGACCATATCTAGTGCACCACAAGCTACTGCAACGATCCATCTAATGGGTCGTACATTTCAGGTCCACTTTATATTGGTTTTCAATTGTGAATATGTATATTTGTGAATATTGTGCATTAATGGCTTGATGTAGTGTTAAAGTATGATAATTTTTCAAGAATTTCTCACGAGATTCTAAATCTTTCAAAATATATCATACCAAAGCACTACAACTATCCCTTATTAATTTAAGGGGGAGCAATAACTTGTTCTATGGCCAAACATCGATTTCATTTTTACCCAAAGACCAGTTAATCCATTCAATATCCCAAATATTAATGGTTAACATTTTGGATAAGGGGAGAAAATGGGATTAAGGAGACTTAAGTGATACTTGGCTAAAAGATGAAAAAGACTTAACGATATTCCAACTTAATATGTGTAAAGCACGTGTTAAGGGGGAGCGTTTTTGATGATCAAAAACACCTAAGGTACGAAACTTTTGATTTCAATATCACAAGTACTTTAGGTGATTTTCAATGATTTTTCATGGTGGCAATTCCTTCCAAAACACTCTTAAATTCACGATGAATGTGGTGACAAAAGGGTGGTAGGAATAGGTTTAGTCCAATGATTCATCAGAGCCGATGGAATCTTCCCAAGGACAATTCCCTAGATAGAATTAGAAGCCCTAGGAAAGATGGAGAAAGAATGTGAACATAGCTGAATGCCGACCAAGTACTTAAGCTAGCACTGGAGCAATCACAACAAGGTGCTAGTGATGACGTATTGGTAAGCATTGAAGGGGTTGAAGAATGAAAAAGAATTGTAAAGATAAAGGGTGTAAAGAAAGAAGCCCTCCTTACAACTTTAGGCAGAAACCGGGTCAATACATATGCTATTGAGGTCATTTTTGCTAATGATTCTCGGTATTGAAGAAAGACATCATGGACCCAGTGATGCAATGCACAACCCTTCCCAGCTAACTCAAATATCTCTCAAAAGGTATTTGTTTTAATCACACGGAGATTAACACGTTATCTATTGGTTTATTCACTCCGAATAGACTGGTATTGAAAAGGTGGCACTCCTCTCCAGCCATCGCTCACTAAATCAAAACGCACAATCGAGTCTAGAGCCAAGAGATCATCAAAAGTCTCATTAGGACACTTTCCATTTATTCCTTGCTTTCTCACACACTGTGAAAAGTAAGAGATTTTCATGAGTCCTATGCAGTATTCCTGTAATATTGCCAGAACATCCGAGTAATACGCAAGTATTACAATGAAGATGGAAATCCTGCTTGAGCCAACATCAAACAAGCTCATGGTAGGTTACACGTGCGGTTCTTTTAGAACCAATCTTGTGAAAAACTGGAAGGAAATAGTGGTTCAATTCTTAATTGAACTTAAACTCGTTCCAGGCCTCTTCGCATTATCATATGATCTTGCCAGAACACTCAGAGTGACTCTTTATTGATCACAGTGACGAGTGGAAATCCTTCTAGTGTTAACATCAAACAGCACTTGGTAGGTGACGTGCAAGATTCTTTATGAATTGAGCTCGTGACAACTGGAAAGCAACGATGGTGAAAATCTTAATTGAAATTCACTTGTTCCAGGTTTAATGAATTGACGGCTTCAAAATCACAAGGATAATTTATCCAAGTGATTCACTCTTTATGTTCGCAGTCAGCTTTGGACGGTCGAATAAAGAGAACGGGTTTACCCGCGAAATCCTGTCAGGAAGTTTCTTAATTGAAACTATCCGTCACGGGTACGATCTCTAATATCGTCAAACGGTATTCACCGACCGGAGGTAAAATGCTACCGAATTAGAATAAAATGTTCAAAGCCATTTTATTCGTGTCGTTGCTGTGTACCTGTTAAAGACGGTGGCGTTGCTGTGTACCTGTTGAAGACGGTGGCGTTGCTGTGTACCAGTGAAGACGGTGGTGTTGCGGTGTACCTGTAGAAGTCGTTCCCACCTGCTTATGTTTTTCTGCATCAAAGTTTAGCAAAAATTCAAGAAAGTACAAGATAAAGTCTTCCGCTGTACCAAACTCTGAAACTTTCGAGAATTCAACAAAAAGACATAAGTGTGTGGAACATGGAGTCACGAGGAGGCAAAATTCACAAGAAGGCAAGAGATCGCACGTGAAAGGCCAAAAGAACAATGCTCTCAAGCCAAAGCCTAAAAGATCAAACCAACATATTCACAACAAAAGAAAGAAAAGAAGAAAAGACTACGAGCTAAAGAACGAAGACTTAGTATAGTATGCTAGGTTTAGAACTTTGTAACGTGGAGTGGCCTCCCTTAGGGGGAGATTGTTAGAAATACGTTTTTACGTATATTAGAAGTATCGGTCACTCCACAATATTATTTATGTTGTAATAGCTCGTAGTTAACAAATAGTTATTAGTTGCTTATTAAGTTAAGTAAGAACCGGTCCATGGGCTTGTCATGGACCGGCCCAAGCCCATGTAGCTTGGAAGTATAAATACCCCTTTCCTCCTTGGAAAGGGGTTGGTTGTTGAATGTTTCTCACTTTCATTTATTGAAATAACACATAGTTCTCTCTCTCTTTCTCTCTCTAACTTTCTCTCTCTAGAAATCATTAATCCCTTCATAGATTCATAGGTTATCAATATTCTACAGCTGTGCTCTTCAGATGATGGCTCAGATGATGGTGATGGTGCTCTTGGTTGTTTCCCTCGTGATCTTGTGGGAGCTGAAGACTTGGATGAAGTGGAGTATCTTGGTGAGGAGTATGTAGTGGAGTATCTTGGTGAGGAGGATGTAGTGGAGTATGACTTTGGAACACGAGAGCGATGATATTGGACATGTTGAGTGGTAGACACCAAAGCAAGTGGATTAGCAGTCTTTGCTACCCGTTCAACTTGAAGTTCATTTTCCTCCATCTGAAATTGTTTCAAAATGTCAAAGAGCGGGTGATAGTTGACCTCATCCAACTTATTTGTTGTTTCACCAAAGTTACAATTCGTGTCCACTCTGGTTGAAGTTGTTGTATAAATTGCACGTTGACTTGCATGGTGGAGACTTCCAAGTTGTTTCGTGTCAGTCATTCATTATCTTATATAATCTTGAATAATATGAATCAATTGATTCCCCATCCAATGAAGTAAACTTACCAAAGTTTCAAAACAAGTTTGTTTTGACATCTTGTTTGTTTAGTGATTCTCCTTGTTGCAAATGTTCAATGGCAAACCACATCTCTTTAGCAGTAGAGCATGCATCAACTGTTGAGTAAATATCATCCCCAATCCCACTTAGAATTATATAGAATGCTTCCTTCTCTGCAACAATCCAAGCACGGTTCTCTTTTTAAGAATTCTCATAGGTTTCCTTAACAGTCTCCTCAGCGGCACCTGGCGTCGTGTCGGTTGCTGGAGTTGCAGGAATGGTGATTGTAGTGGGAGTATAGGGTCCGTCTGTGATGCAACAGCGAAGAACATCACCATTGGGTTTAGTGTCAAGATATCAAAGAAATCGTTTGTTACAATTGTGCATATCGACCAGTCACGAGCATTGGTGGTCTCTCTTTGTTACCTGCCACCATGATGTTGTTATTAGTAACACGCTACTCAGTAGTAGAATCCATCTCGATAATGAAGTGTTAAAGTGAATAGGATCTTAAGTAGATGTTGTTGTGATTGTTGTTTTCGAAGAAAAATGTTAAAATCCCTTTAAAATGTGTTCTCGAGAAACCAAAAATTCTCCAAGACCAAAAAACACACGATTTCGAAATTTTTTAAGTTGAATTTTGAGATTTTTCAAAAATGATTTTTGGAATAATGACAACTTTTGGGAAAATAATAACGTTGGGAAACAAAATACAGAATAAAACTTTCGGAAAATTTTGGAAAATTATTACTTTCGGGAAAAAAGTACAACTTTCGGGAAATTTTGTAAATTCATAACTTTCCGGAAAAAACAACTTATGACTTTTGGGAAAAATAAACCGGATTACTTTTGAAATAATTCCTAACCGACTTTCAGGAAAAACTGGTTGACTTTCAGAATCTTGAAGGTGTTAACTTTCGGATAATAAGTAGTGGAAATCAACTTTCGCAAAGAAATGATATAAATATCACTGTCGGAGAATAAGCTTACCACATGCAAACTTTCCACTTTCCACACATTCAAAACTTTCGGATAATTATGCAATATTACTTTCGGGTAAGTTAATACTTTTGCAAATATAAATTCTCACTTTCGGAATATACAAAATTCTCACTTTCGAAAGAACATTTACCTTTCGGAAAATGACACAAAATGACTATCGGCAAAAATTACAAATCCCAAAACCCTTTTGCGAAAGTTTCTGAAACAAACTGACGATTCAAGTTTCGGTAACCGTATCCCAAAAATAATCCAAACGCCGAAAAAAACTTGCGATTTTAACCACAAAAACTAACCCCAAATTCCTACCACAACTATGTAGGAGATTTATATCAAGATTTAAAGCCCGAAAAATACAAAAAAGTTTAATCTGAGATGATTTAAGGATTAAATCAATCGAATCAAATACAATAACAACCACCAATCACGAATCTACCCCGTGGCGATTGATACCAATTGTCGTTCCCATATTTATTCACTTCATCATGGTTGATTTCATTAATTAATTATTAAAGAAAAAAGAAAGAAGATGATTTCTTGAGAGAGAAAGTAGAGAGTTGAAAAGATGATTACTAGGTGAAATGTGATTGAGAAAAATGAAAGATTCAACCTCTCCTAACATGCTAGGAGAGGTATATATAGTCGGGCTCATACATGTAGCCTTAATGGACTATATTGTTTAATGGACCGGTAATGAATAAAATGCTTAGTACCTTAAAAGAAATCTTTTAAGCTAGCCATCAAGCCCGTAATGTCATGACTATTTTTACTAACTATTACAACGTTCTAATAAGTGTTACAGTAAAAACCTATGACCGAACATTCTTGTTTGTCTAAATATTTTGAGGCTAACATATACTTTCTACGTTTTGCTGATTAGTCCCTGGAAGTTTGTTAGTTTTTTATTTTTTGTTAGTAGTTTGGTAAATTTTTTATTTTTGGATAGTAGTTTGTACAATTTACATTTTCAGTCCCTTAACTTTCCACAATTACATTTTTAGCCCTTATACTTTTATATACTTTACATTTTTGGCATTAGATACTTTTTGTGCATTACTTGATTGTACATTGTGCTTATATGATGGTATGTGCAACATGTTTTTAGTGTAGTATGGTTACATAGACGATATTATTTTTACATTTTTGACGGTTTTGTGATAAGTAGCAATATAATACCATAACTTTGACAATCAAATACTAAGAACAATAAAGTGACTTGATTGATATCGATCATTCAATTCGTAAAGATATCGAGAGAAAAACGAACTTAAAAAAGACTAATATTACATGGCGTCGCTGCAGGCCAAAAATTAAAGATGAATATTTTTGGCCTAACTACACGGCTAAGAAAGTCTTTGATTCGGGTTACTATTGGCCTTAAATCTACAAGGATGCCCAAGAGATGGTGAAATATTGTGATGTATGTCAAAGAAAAGGAAAAATTAACCAACGATATGAGATGCCACAAAATTTCATACAAGAATGTGAGATATTTGATTTATGAGGCATAGATTTTATGGGACCTTTTCCATCTTCAAAGGGGAATAAGTACATACTCTTAGCGGTGGATTATGTTTCAAAGTGGGTTGAGGCTAAGGCCTTGCCTACTAATGATGCTCGAGTTGTAGTGAAATTCTTGAAGTAATTATTTACTAGATTTGGTGTACCTCGTGCCATTATTAGTGATCGTGGGACTCATTTTTGTAATGATCAATTTACAAGAGTCATGAAGAAGTATGGTGTTAACCATAGACTTTCTACCGCATATCACTCACAAACCAATGGGCAAACCGAGGTCACAAATCGTGGTTTGAAAAGAATTATAGAGCGTACGGTGGGAGAGCATCGAGCTTCTTGGTCGGATAAACTTGATGATGCATTGTGGGCTTTTCGAACCGCATTTAAGACACCAATAGGTTGCACACCTTATAGGCTCCTATAAGGAAAAGCATGCACCTCCCATTTGAGTTGGAACACAAGGCTTCATGGGCTCTTAAATGGGCTAACTTTGATCTTAACCAAGTCGGTTCACATAGGAAAGACCAACTAAATGAGATGAATGAGCTTAGAACCGATGCCTATGAAAACTCATTGCTTTATAAAGAAAAGACTAAGCAATTCCATGATGCCAAAATTAAGAACCGTGAGTTCAAAGTTAGAGAGTCTGTTTTACTCTATAACTCACGGTTGAAACTTTTTGTGGGCAAGCTTAAGGCACGATAGACCGCTCCATTCACTATAGCTCAAGTGTTTCCGTATGTCACTATTGTGTTGTCTCAACCAAATGGCCATAATTTCAAAGTGAATGGTCATCGTGTAAAGCATTATTTTGGGGAGGACATTTCCGTTGAAATGGTACAAGAGACCCCTATTTTCCCCATGAATTATTTCATTGTGGGAAGAGTCAAGATAGAGACTCCTTAAATCATGCTTGAATAACTAGGTTAGATCATCTATAATAGAGTGTGGTAGGTTAGGATTAATAAAAGGGTAATATAGTCGAGATATATTTTGTCTTTTTGGTGTTTATAGGGTTACTCTCTCTTATTTCATGCTTGGAGCTTATGGAGGAGGCCCTCGTATCGGGTTCACTTTGATACTTTTGTGATTCAAAATTGACTCTTAATAATGTCTAAAATGAATTCACTTTAGTAGACCTTTCCTTAGCTTGAGTTAAACAAAGTACGCAATGTCATAAGTGTAGGGGAGTTTACTCCAATACTCTTAAACATTGAGAACAATGTTTATTTTAAGTGTAGGGGGTCTTCTATCGATGTGACCTTCCCTAGACCATTGAGCTTCATGATAATTGGGAAATTAACTTTTTAAACATTTTTCAAATTTTTTATCTACTTTGGCCACAAGAATATTGCATTCATAATTTTTGAATTAATCACTTTTTTATTTACATAATACATTTGTATTGTATAAATTTCTTCTTTTATTTTTCATCAAAAATATATGAAAAAGGAAAAAAATATAATAAAGTATATAGTTTAACAAGTTTAGGAGTCTTTGACATATTAGGCCTGCCATGAATATTTTGACTCAACCCGAGTTTTCTTATCCAAGCTTACTCTAGCTAGTATCCTTAACCATGTAAACCTTCATTTGGTTTATTAGGCTAAGCATCCACGAGTCTCATTATTCGGGGTTTAAAACTATAGAGAACGAGAAATGATAGAGTTTGAAGTAAGTTTAAAGGGCTAGATAAACCTCATATTAATTACTTGTGGCTTTTATATCCCCATTCGTTACCTTTACTTTCTTATCAACGCATGTATATATTGATATTAAATAATCAAGAACGCTTTTAATTGGTTTGTAGTCTCTTATGCATTTATGACTAATCATTCGTGGTTGGTATAAGTACTTCTTAAGATTCTAAGTTAGAACGTTTTATGTGTACTAGACTTATGTCATGCTTAATACTTAGCGGGTGTTTTTCTTTTAATTATTTTTCTATTCTTTGTGAGGAATCAAGAAAAATAAGAGCGGCTTACAAAAAAATGAGTGGCTAGAAAAAGAAAAAAAAGAAAGAAAAAATTATACAAGACTCCCAAGAAGGGAAGTGAAGTGTTAATTATAGTAGCTATTGAATTCCAATATTACTCTCACAAGGGTTGTGGAGATTTAGTAGTTGCTCCAATCCAATATTACCTTGAAGGGTTGCGGGATTGAAGATCCAATGTCTCAAAAAGGCGGCAAATATAAATTATTATTTTGGGTAGGACTTATATCAATTGTGGGCGGTTTTTCAAGTAATGGATGAGATGGTTACTTAGGATTAAAATACTGCTTCCTTATTTTTAGATTTTTCATTTCTTATATTTCACGCTTTGAATAAAGACGAATTTACTCAAAAGCAATTTGATCAAATAAAATTAGATAGAGGCAAAAAAGGTGGGGTATAATGGTAACACAATTAATTTGTATGAATAAGTCGATGCACTTTCACTTATGAATAACAATGATCTCGTTTTTAAGCTTGGTATGGGGAAAGTGAAACTTGAGGATGATAAGTATTCATGGTACCAAAGCCCTAATCAAAGTCATTGATTTCATTATGAGTTATTTCCATCAAATCATTTTACGAAAAATAAAAAATATATAAATAGAATTGTTTTCCTTGCATTGCATTATAAAAATCAAAATCATGCATCATATAGTGTAGTATAGTGTATAAGAATTTCATCGTGGCCAAGATGGATTAATTAGGAAAAAAATGTAATTTAGAGCTTTGAAATGTTGCATTGCATGAGGTCATGGCAATGATCAAGTGTAGGGGATTTGGTATGAGTGAAATCTCATATCATTATGACAAATCAAACACTAAAATACACAGAAAAATACCAAGTTTTATGTGAAAAAATAGTATTATGGGGTATTCTTTGTTGTTTGTGATTTTGCAGGTAAAATGATAGATTTGGTGCAAACACGAATTTCAAGGCATTAATATTGAAGAAAAGACAAAAGAAGGACTCATTGTGACAAGTCTACAAAGATCAAGGACCTTTCATGACAATCTTCCAAACTTGATGGACTTGAAGTTTAAATTCAACAAAGTGAAAGTGCTCAAGATTCAAGTCAACTAAAGTCAAAGGGTCAATATTGTTCAAACTCCAAGTCAAAGAGCTGTTTATATCAAGTTTATGAAGTGTTTAGCTCAAAACAACAAACTGCCAAAAGCTGAGGGGCTAAATCTGCCATTTTGATACTTAATTCAAGTTTGATCCGAGTGAAACACTTCTCATCCAATGAGAATCAAGAAATGGAGTGACACGGATTGCCACCTATGCATATTAAATGAGGATTGAGAGTCTGCTAACCGAATCCCAATAGTAATACCCACTACCACTTTTTCTCCAATCACAAGCAGCCATTTCATTGATCCTTACTATACAAATGGATAATATTCCGTGTTTACATTAATGGACTAATCATAAAACGCCACGTGGACAACTCATTCCCAAAACGAAGAGATCGAAGGAGGCCATTTCACGAGAAGTGTTAAACATGAAAAATGTTCATTGAGGCATGGCGAACACAACCCTACTACTTAATCAAGATGATATCAAGTAATTCAAAAACCCCAATTCCTGGCCAAGAACACAAATTCCAATTGAGCTACTTGGACACGTAGAAGAAGCTGATTTGTGAAGACACGTCATCAATCCTCAACACTCATCTCATTTCGTCTATAAATAGGGATAGATAGCTCATTTCATTTAATGTAGTTAGTGTGTAAAAAACACACTCTTATCAAATTTCTCTCATTTCACTTACCTTTTAGTTTTAACAGCTTAAAAGTCATTGACAACCACTCTTAAGTCTATTATGTTAGTTGTAACAGAATAACTACTTTCCACCATTAATGGAAACTCATATTTCACATTTCACTTGATCTTCATTCAACATCTACTATACATGTTGTTCTTACCTTCATACTTTTATTCTGTTATTCTCATTGGATAACTGAATTAGTTATGAGTTTTGGAAGCTTTTACTTGTGTTGAGTTCTTGTTACAGTCCAAGTTCTTTACCTGTTCTAGCCATAGCCTATGATCAGACTTGTAGTAAACCAGTGATGATGAATGATGGTGATTGATGTTGATTTAGTTGTAGCTGATTGATTGATAAGGTGTGAATAAGCTAAAAAGAGAGTTCAGCACTCTCTTCTCCATCAAAGGAGGCATCTATTGACAAAAAGTGCAAATTATGTTTCATATTTCCTCTTTATTGTCTCTACATGCTCAATTCTTAGTCATAGTATATACTTGCTTGATATTGCCTACTATTTTATCCTTGTGTTCTTGCTGATATATTTTGTTGGCTTGCAGTTTGATTCCGTTAGATTAACCTACTTTGTATAGCTTAAATTTCCATTTCAGTCATAAGTAGTGTTTGGTTGATTCTAGACTTTTTGATTCAGCCATTGATTTGAGGTAAAACTTGTTTTCATTCACTCTAATACTGATAGAAAGCAATTGTACAAGTTTTCATGATCAAACTATTAGTCAAAGAGGCAAATGACATATAAAAACTATGGGTCAGTTTCTTATCCCTAAAACAGTCCACTTTCAATCAAGCATAAGTAGCTCAAATATTAGAGTTTAGCCTTGATTTTTGTTTCATTGGAAAGTCCAATATCCTAGCTTTCAGGATTGATAAGCCATTAGGTACAGTTTTCACTAGAGAATAAGCTAGAAGCCTGTAAAAGTCTCTGTAACAAATAGCTTAAACTGCCATAGCTTATTTTCAATTCTCATTGATTCTCTTCATAAACATAGCTATTTTCTTTCACCAATCTGTTAGAAAAGTGGTTAACACAAGATTTGAACTTTGTCAACTTTTGGTCAATGCTGGTCAAACTTGGTCAACATAATCCAGTTTGAGCTTATTCGATTTTCTAGCTTATTCTGTGGATGTTTTTCAAAATTTCTTGGATAGGTGTCAATCTTTTGGGCTTATAATCATTTCTTGTGAAAATCAGACCAAGTGCTTATCCAGATAAGTTGTTCTCTTAAAAGTGGCTTATTCAAAATTGCTTATTTGAGACTTAGCAGGCTTTAGCTTATTTCCTTGACATTCCCTAGCTCAGTTTGAATTCTGAATCTTTTGAGACTATTTTGAGCTTATTTGGTCAAGTAGAACTCTAATTATGGCTTATTTTTTAATAAGCCCGTTTTTTCTCAAAAACTTTTATTAATTGCAATTAGGTCCTTGGAAATCTGGTTAGTTTCTAGTTTGTTAGAAATTAGTTATACTTTCTAGGTTTTGTTGATTAGTCCTTGGAAGTTTGTTACTTTGTTATTGTTTGTTAGTAGTTTGGTAAATTTGTTATTTTTGGATAGTAGTTTGTAAAATTACATTTTCAGTACTTTAACTTTGCACAATTACATTTTTAGCCCTTATACTTTTATATACTTTACATTTTTGACATTAGATACTTGTTGTGCATTACTTGGTTGTACTTTGTGCTTATATGATGGTATGTGCAACATGTTTTTAGTGTAGTACGGTTACATAGACGATCTTATTTTTACAATTTTTACTGTTTGGTGATAAGTAGCAATAGAATACCATAACTTTGACAATCAAATACCAAGAACAATAAAGTGACTTGATTGATATCGATCATTCAATTCGTAAAGATTTTGAGAGAAAAACGAACTTGAAAAAGACGAATATTAACAGCACCTATGGCATTATTATCGATTTATTACAGATCTTTAGAAGGTCTTATAATCTGTTATTAATGATATCATAGCCACCGGTTACGCATACATTAATGGTTTTGTTACCGAGTACTTGTAAAATGACATGAATTGCGTTTTTTGGATCGATTCTTGAATCGGGTTTTTAACAGCCCTAATGACCATGTTTTCTGTAAATATGTGATAATTACAAGGTGTCTAAATTATTCTTTTAAGGTCCTAAGCTCATTGGTTACACGTACCAATTGGGAGTTTAATTAATTGTTGATTATTTCTTCGATTTCGTTGGCTAGCAAGTGTTTCTTGTTGTTTTATTTTATTTCCATGGCAAATACATGCATGTTTGGCCATAGAATTAGCTAACACCTTGTTATATTCATAATCATATCATATTATTATGTTTCGTATGCAAAGCCAATGAAAACCTAGACCAAATGTGACATGTTATGTGTTATTTGCATTTTTTGGGAATTTTATGGTAGGTTAATTATAGGTTAAATATTTTTAGTCATAAATCAATTGTAACCGATGCTTGGATGGGAATGGCTAAGGAATTAAAGACATATTCTGAAATTCGGAGCTGCTGAGTGACCTGGACTAAAACGTGATTTTTCGGAGTTCTATAAGGAGATAGAAGCCAAATTTTGGTGTGCTGATTCACAACTCATGGGCCTTCAAAAGTCTCAACTGGACCTCAGGCAGGGAAAGACCCCTTCTATGGGTTTTGGGCCCTATAAGTCGAATGAAAATTTATGGTAATTTTAGGCTTCATGTTCACTTTGGGTTCTACTTGCTCTTGATGGTCTTGGAGCAAGTGGGAGCCGAATTTGTGGTTGTGTTGACTTACCCTTAGTTGAGTTCTTGTTACTCATGATGGCTCACAAGAACAAGCATAGGTTTTTCATCGGTTTGAGGCTTTGCATATTTGTGGTTGTGTGGTTGCTTTTTTGTTTTATATCTTGTTATAACTTGCAAATGTTTTTATAAAAACTTAAAACCAATCACAAACCAATTATAAAACTAAATCTATGATTTAGTCTAGTTTTTAAATATGACTTAAAATAAATATTGTTTTCACAATAACTCTTTACGTGTTATGAATGTTATTTCTTTTATGTATTGTCTAATCTAATATTAATTCCATTTAGGTTTTATATTAGTATTTAACATGGACAACTTGACACACATAAATTATAACAAGATTAAACTTATGTTAAGAAATGTTTTTAACTTGTGCTACGATGGATGAATGCATGCTTCCTCGTACACAATTTTGATTTGTAAATCAAACTTCTATACCCGTCTCAAATTTAAGTCATCCGTCCAATCGTTTGAGATCACTTGTAATTACTTTAGCATCTTGTGAGATAATAACTCGATTTTACTCAGGTTAAAAATTATCGTTGTACCAATCTCTTCGAATTGAAAAACTTGTGTTTAATGTGCGACTCAGTCGTTCTTTGGTGGAAACAATAATGTTGTTTCGTTGTAGTATTAAAAATTGCAAAAAAATTAAAGTAAAAGTGCAGTAAATTTAAATCTAAGTCTAATTAAACGAAAGGGTGCAATATTTAAAAACTTTTTAAAGTAAATTAAATTAAATGACTTGAAATTTAAAAGCGTGACGAGAATTAAAATTAGACAAGAATTAAAATGATAACTTAAAAATTAAACAAGACGAAAACATAAAACAAACACCCAATCGGAATATATTCCGATCAGACTCACCATCGGAATGAACTCACACCCCCTATCGGAATGTTGATTAAAAACACCAGATCGGAATATGTCACCTTTCAGATCGGAATAACCAAACTCCCCCAGATCGGAATGTGTAGAACCACTCAGATTGCAATGCCCAGATCGCAATACCCAGATCGGAATGAGCTATCGGAATAAGAAGGATGTAACCTATCGGAATATGGTCCAGATCGGAATGTTGCTTGGAAAAATTGGGCAGCACTTCGTTTTAGTGAAGCCTTAAGAGCCGTCGCAATCCCGATCGCAATGTGCGATCGGAACCTTGATCGGAATAAGGGGGTAATTCACTCTATCGCAATCCCGGATCGGAATGCAAAACCCTTTGGCCAATACTGTCACTATCGGAATGTGGAGAAGCAAGCCGTCGGAATGTGGAGAAAACCCTTACTTTCCGATGGATACAAATTCGTAATAAGCTCGAATCTTAATAAGCTATTCTAATAAGCAGTAACAAAATAAATTCGAATGAAATGAAAACAAGGCTAGACAAAAAGTTAAAAAGTTAAAGCCTTTTCAAAATTTAAAAGACGAAACTTAAATGAAATTAAAACTTAAAAAGTAAAAATTTTAAGAAAACTTTCAAAACAATTAAGCCAAATACCAAATAAGCACATAAGATTGTCAAACTTATGGCTATTTCGTATGAAGTCTTAAAAGGAAAAAGAAAAGATAAGACTTTTAATCAAATAAGCAATGGATTAAGCAAAACCTTGCTTAATCCGAAATTCAAACCGAATAAAAAAGAAGAAGAGTAGAATGAGATTTACAAAAGTAAACTTGATCAAATGATAAAGAAAGATTAAAGACACGAATTTAAAGAACACAAATTAAAACACTTACTTGGAAATTAAAAGGATAATTAAAGTGCAAAACATGTATTAAAAATGACAAGTAATTAAAGGTGCATAAAATAAAAGTGGAAGAGCTAATTTGTCAAGTTAGCCAACAAGAGTAAAATGATAATCCTAATGGCTATATATAGGAGATTAGGAGAGTGGTTAGAGGAAGCTTCCTCCTCTCATTCCTTTCTTGTTAATTGCACCATTAAGTCCTTTCTTCTTAGTCTTGTGTTAATCTTGGACTTTAAGGACTTTTTGGCTCGGGATTTCTTTAAACTCGTCTTTTAATTCTTCAATAAATAAGACTCGAGTTCTTCGGCTTTTGGTAAACTTCCGTCTTTTGACTTTTTCTTCGATAAATCTTCAGAATTGGTCTTGGACTTCCGTTCTTTTTGCACTCTTGACTTCTCGACTTCAACTTTCATCTTTTTCTTCAATAAAAGTCCGTAAATGCCCATGAGTGCCCGTGTTTTCTCCACTTTTCACCTTTTCGTCCTAAATCACAACAAAAACACAAACCACGCATAATTCCGACATAAAAGACATAAAATACACGTTTTGGCTTGGTTATTATTGTAATTAAGTGGTAGAAAAGATGGGTGTTTACACACCTATCAAATCCCCTACACTTGACCATTGCAATGTCCTCATGCAATGCATTAGTTACAAAGCAAGTTTACATTTTTCATCATAATCAATCCACGTTGGCCTTTATTAAAGAGATAGAAAATTAAAAACATTCAAAATAAAGAAATCAAAAAGCATACCTTGGGTTTTGGAAATGTTATGGATAATCATCATCCTCAAGTTTTCACTTTCTCCAAACCAAGCTTAAAAACAAGATCGTTGTTATTATAAGTTAGTAAACTAACACGAACTCATGTGGGCCAATTACTCACTTAGACTCCCTTATTCCTAGGTGTATCTCTTATATTTTATTATTGTCTTGAATGATCACGAGGATGCATTGTTGACTTATTTCGATAGTTATTAAGTCCGAAAATAAAGTGAACGATTTAATCAATAGTTAGCTACAGGACAAAATCTTTTAAAACTGTTTCTCGGGACCTCATAAACTTCATATCTTGGCATAACTCGCTTCGCGATTTGAGACCTTTCTCGGACCGATATTTGGCAACGACTTCATACTTCAAACCTTGAGAGACGTTCATGAAATTATGGTCTTCTCTTCATAATGGAATTTCTTCACTTGAAGTTTTGAGAGATTCATACTTAGACCACTACTTCTTCATTTTTCTCCAATCTTTATTTTGGATTTTGATATACAATGATCCGCCTCCTTTTTGACTTGGATCTATTTATCCTCATACCTTGCTAGGGTCTTTTCGGATGCACTTCTCCATGACTTTTTGGGAGTTTTTGCTTTTCGTCGTGTGTCTCGATCCTTCATATTGATTTTCGATAAATGATTCTTCACATCACTTTGGATCTTTAGCATCAAAATATAGCCCTCATGCCTTGTTAGGTCCTTTTTGGACTCGCCAATCTTCGCATCCCGCTTCAATAAGTTATGCCTTGGCTATGAACTCTAATCCATACCGAGCAACTTTTAAACGATCTTGGGCTAGAAGCTAAGTAACTTTTCAAATCGTACAACCTTATTTATTGCAGATAAATTTATTAGCAAGCGATGGGAGAATAGGCTTATAATTAACTCACATAAATTCACGAAAGAATACCAAACTTATAATTGGCTCTATCATTTCTCGTTCTCCACAGTTTTAAATCTCAAGTAATCAGACTCGTGGATACTTAGCCTATTAAATCAAAGTTTTGGGTTTTCGAGTCGCCTATAGGATCTTGCAAATTCTTAGACTCTATCAAGTTTAGAAATCGCATTTTAAAGTTCCCTTGATAAACGAATCTCTAGGATCAATTACAGGAACTTGCGAAAAGTTCTTGTTCTTAACCCGTGAGAGTTAAGACTTTCACGTTTTATAGCTCCCTATATAAAAGACTAGCAAAACTTGACTTAAACACGTTAAGGATACTAGCTAGAGTAACTTAGATAAGTAAACTCGGGTTGAGTCAAAAGATTCACAACGTTTGAAAATTAAAACCACTTTATTAAAGATCTATTCTAATAAGGCAAGAAAATAACTATACAAAAGGAAAAACTAATAGGCCAAAATAGATCAAAAATTTTGAAAAATGTCGAAAAATTGATTTTCCGGTTAAAATGAAGACAAATACAAGGAAAAGGCCACTTAACTTCGATAGAAGTCCCCCCTACACTTAACATAAACATTGTCCTCAATGTTTAAGCATGTGGGAGTAAAATCCCCTACACTTAGGACATTGTGCAATTTGTTTAAATCTTGCTAAGGAAGAGACAACTAAAGAGATTCCTATTTTATTATTGAGAAAATATAAAATAGTGAATCGAAAAGAGTTTAGGATAGAACCGGGAAGAGGTAGACACGGAATCACGGGTCGTCAAGAGTCATCAAGAGTGGAGCAGTAAAGCTCGAATCCCTGATAATAAGAAGAGAGAGAAAATAGCAAACCAAAGGGTCTCCCCCCTACACTTATGATAAAGAAACCGAAAAGATAGATGCATGGGTTGCCTCCCAAGAAGCGCTTGGTTTTTGTTAACCGAGTCGTGAGCCTGACTCGACCTTGATCATCATAGGAAGAAGCATGAAACATATCCACCAGGATCAAAGACATAGTTTTCGTACATCAAATAGCATAAGCTTAAGGCGAACAAGGCAAGCCAAAGAAGAAGTGGTAAGGTTCCCTTAAGCAGCGATGGAGCACGGTGGAAGCAAGGTTGAAGTGGTGCAAGCAGATTTCCATAAGTTCCAAAGATATTTCCTTTTATTTCATCAGGTGGATACTGAGATGGCTTTAAGATTTCAATACCGGGGTCGAACACCTTTTCCTTTAAGGGAAAATAGCACTCAGTCTCAGCAGAGTGTGAAGAAGATCCGTGAAGAAGCACAACCTCGTCCTCAGAAGTGGGACAAAGAGGTGTTAAATCATATGTGTTGCGGATATTGGTGTCGACCGGTTTCTTCTCCTTTGAAAGAATGTGCTTCAAATCCAAAGTAGGATCAAGACGATAATCTTCAAAATCATAAGGAGGAGCATCACTCTCATGAGGGAAGTAAGTGTTGAGAAATGTAGAGAAGTCTTCCTTAAATGAGTAATCGTCCAAAGTAGGATCGAGTGATGGCGGAGGATCTTCATCATGTGAAAAATCGCTCGAAAGAGTATCAGCCTCATCGAAATCATCATATCTGGGCAGCTCGGGATACTCAGAAGTAAGGTCATCATAATCATCCGAATCTGAGCTAGAATCATCATCATAAGCATCGAAGATCGGTGGAGAATCATAAATGGGAGAAGGTTCCAAAGTGGAGAGAGAATCATCCACATCATCTTCAAAAAGTGGATTATCAATGGAAGAATCGAATATAGGATTGTTGTAGACAACAAAGTCATCATGCACATTAATCATATTCACTGATTCTCGACCTCCAAAGGATATGCCTGTAAGCTTCCCCATTTGGAAAACTTGTGCATCATCCCCGACTCTTAAGATTAACTCACCTTCGGCCACATCCACTAAAGCTCGTCCGGTTCTCAAGAATGGCCGACCAAGTATTAAAGGAATACGAGGGTCCCTTTCATAATCAACAACGACAAAATCGACCGGGAAAGTAAATGTGCCAACTTTAATGAACACGCCTTCGGCAATACCAACGGGGTAAGCGAGAGTGCGATTTGTAAGTTCAAGAGTCATCTTTGTTGGAGTGAGGTCGGGTAATGATAGTGTTTTCCAAACACTCAAAGGCATCAAATTAATACTAGCCCCGAGATCAGCTAGGGCAGTAAATTCTTCAGTTTTGTTGAACACGCAAGGCAACACAAAACGACCGGGATCTCCAAGCTTTTCCGGAAGTTCTTTAAGAATAACTGTAGAGCAGTTTTCATTTAAGCGTGTGTTGGCGAGTTCAATCAGGTTCTCCTTCTGTTAAGCAATTCCTTAAACGCTTTAGCAAATTTGGGCATGTGGACAAGTGCTTCAAGAAAGCTAATGTTGAAGTTCATCTGAGAGATCATCTTCACATAGTGTGTCACTTCAGAGTCATCCTTGGTTAGCATTTTGGTCTTGCCTAAACGAGAGGGATAAGGGATATTAGGTTTAGGTGGTAAAGGTGCAGGTGTAGTAGGTAAAGGTTGAGATGTTGAAGGGTCCTTCCTGGAGACATCGTCATGGCGAGGCAGAGACGGTAATGGTGCACTAATACTAGGTGTAGGAGGAGTAGGGATACATGGTGGTGGAGGAGGTGTAGATGATGGGGGTGGGATTGGTGGATTGACAATGGTAATTCCACTACGCGTAGTAATAGCACTCACATTTGCTCGCGGATTGGTGACGGTGTTTGAAGGTAGAGAACTTGAAGTAGAATGTTGAGCTACGGGTAAGAAACTAGCAAGCATATTCTTCAAATCATTTGTTTGATTGCTGAAGGAAGATTGGATATTATCTCGAATCTCGGATCTTATCTCATTTCCTTGCTTTGTGATATCTCCTTTAAGATTGATAATTTGGCTCTGCAGATTCTTGATTTGCTCACCTTGGGTTCTCATGATGGCTTCAACATCCGGGTTAATGGGTGGGGTTTGTTGAGCGGGTGGGTGATAAGGATTAGAAGCACGAGGTGGGATTTGGTTGCTTCTATTGTAGTTGTTGGCGGGGTTTTGGTTTTGAGGAGAAAAACCGGGTGAAAGGTTATTGTTGGATCGGTAACTCAGCAAATTTCTATCCCCTTGAAGTCGAGCTTGGTAATTTTCCGGTGAATAATTACCATAAGCTGCATACACATTTTCCGGATTTCCTTGTGTGGAAGGACAATCGGTGTATGAGTGAGGACCGCCGCATGTTTCACAAGGATTAGCAACCGCTTTAACTTGTTGTTGTTGTTGGTTTGAAGCGAGAAGCGTGATACTTTTGCTCATTTCAGTCATCATGCGGGTGAGTTCGGTCATATTAGGGTTTGCTGAGGTAGAAGAAACATTGACTCTCGGGTTGTTCCTTGAAGAAGCAGAGGAATCCCAGTTTTTGTGGTGAGTAGTCATGTTCTCAATTAGCTCTCTACACTCCTCGGGTCTCCTTTTCATGAATGTGCCCCCGGCGGCTGCATTAATCGTATCACGATCTCAAAAAGTCAATCCGTTGTAGAAAGTATCAATCAAAGTGACTGGAAGCATGTTGTGGTTTGGACAACGATCAATCAAGACATTATATCTTTCCCAAGCATCAAAAAGAGATTCATCAGGGTCTTGCATGAAACCGCTGATTTGATTGCGAAGGCTCGTGACCATGGATGGTGGAAAGTAGCGCGACAAAAAGCGTTGAGTCATGTCATCCCAAGTGTGAATAGAATTCTTCGGGAGACGATCAAACCATTTCTCGGCATGATGTGATAAAGTACGAGGGAAGAGTTGTAGGCGAAGAACATCCATTGTGGCACCAGGCAACTTCATGCTTTGGGTGATTGTAATGAACTTGTCGAGGTGTTTGTTGGCATCATCATCAGGCAATCCACGGAATGGGTTAGTTTGCACTTGCTGAATCATGTGGTGCTTCAACGAAAACTCCGGAGCGTTGATTTGCATCGGCGCAATCGGTCCTCCTCGTCCAAACATGGTAGGTTGACAAAGTTCCTCCATGGTCCGAAGATCGGGCTGTGGAAGAACACTGTTGTTATTGTTGAGGTGCGGTGGAATATTGTTGTTGACACCTGACATACTTAACTCTTTTCGAGTCTCGGGCTCTTGATAATTAGAAGATCTAGTACGCATACACCTGAAAATGAAAAAGAAAAAGAAACCAAACACAAAGACAATATATATACACAATAAAGATAAAATCTTTTTGGATTTTTGAAATTTTTAATTTTTATGGATTTTTATCAATTTTTAATTTTTATGGTTTTTTGAAATTTTTTATGCAAGAAAAATAACGCTCACAAGTGAACGGATCCCAAAAAGCAACGCGTCTCTCACAGAAAACCGTTAATCTTTACGAAAAGAGCCGGCAGCGGCGCCATTTAATAACTCGATTTTACTCAGGTTAAAAATTATCGTTGTACCAATCTCTTCGAATTGAAAAACTTGTGTTTAATGTAAGACTCAGTCGTTCTTTGGTGGAAACAATAATGTTGTGTCGTTGTAGTATTAAAAAGTGCAAAACAATTAAAGTAAAAGTGAAGTAAATTTAAATCTAAGTCTAATTAAACGAAAGGGAGCAATATTTAAAAACTTTTTAAAGTAAATTAAATTAAATGACTTGAAATTTAAAAGCGTGACGAGAATTAAAATTAGAAAAGAATTAAAATGATAACTTAAAAATTAAACAAGACGAAAACATAAAACAAACACCCAATAGGAATTTATTCCGATCAGACTCACCATCGGAATGAACTCACACCCCCCTATCGGAATGTTGATTGAAAACACCAGATCGGAATATGTCACCTTTCAGATCGGAATAACCAAACTCCCCCAGATCGGAATGTGTAGAACCACTCAGATCGCAATGCCCAGATCGCAATACCCAGATCGGAATGAGCTATCAGAATTAGAAGGATGTAACCTATCGGAATATGGTCCAGATCGGAATGTTGCTTGGAAAAATTGGGCAGCACTTCGTTTTAGTGAAGCCTTAAGAGCCGTCGCAATCCCGATCGCAATGTGCGATCGGAACCTTGATCGGAATTAGGGGGTAATTCACTCTATCGCAATCCCGGATCGGAATGCAAAACCCTTTGGCCAATACTGTCACTATCAGAATGTGGAGAAGCAAGCCGTCGCAATGTGGAGAAAACCCTTACTTTCCGATGGATACAAATTCGTAATAAGCTCGAATCTTAATAAGCTATTCTAATAATCAGTAACAAAATAAATTCGAATGAAATGAAAACAAGGCTAGACAAAAAGTTAAAAAGTTAAAACCTTTTCAAAATTTAAAAGACGAAACTTAAATGAAATTAAAACATAAAAAGTAAAACTTTTAAGAAAACTTTCAAAACAATTAAGCCAAATACCAAATAAGCACATAAGATTGTCAAACTTATGGCTATTTCGTATGAAGTCTTAAAAGGAAAAAGAAAAGACAAGACTTTTAATCAAATAAGCAATGGATTAAGCAAAACCTTGCTTAATCCGAAATTCAAACCGAATCAAAAAGAAGAAAAGTAGAATGAAATTTACAAAAGTAAACTTGATCAAATGATAAAGAAAGATTAAAGACACGAATTTAAAGAACACAAATTAAAACACTTACTTAGAAATTAAAAGGATAATTAAAGTGCAAAACATGTATTAAAAATGAAAAGTAATTAAAGGTGCATAAAATAAAAGTGGAAGAGCTAATTTGTCAAGTTAGCCAACAAGAGTAAAATGATAATCCTAATGGCTATATATAGGAGATTAGGAGAGTGTTTAGAGGAAGCTTCCTCCTCTCCTTCCTTTCTTGTTAATTGCACCATTAAGTCCTTTCTTCTTAGTCTTTTGTTAATATTGGACTTTAAGGACTTTTTGGCTCGGGATTTCTTTAAACTCGTCTTTTAATTCTTCAATAAATAAGACTCGAGTTCTTCGGCTTTTGGTAAACTTCCGTCTTTTGACTTTTTCTTCGATAAATCTTCAGAATTGGTCTTTGACTTCCGTTATTTTTGCACTCTTGACTTCTCGACTTCAACTTTCATCTTTTTCTTCAATAAAAGTCCGTAAATGCCCGTGAGTGCCCGTGTTTACTCCACTTTTCACCTTTTCATCCTAATTCACAACAAAAACACAAACCACGCATAATTCCGACATAAAAGACATAAAATACACGTTTTGGCTTGGTTATTATTGTAATTAAGTGGTAGAAAAGATGGGTGTTTACACACCTATCATGAGACGGATGTGAATTGTAACCCAAGGTGATTATTATCTATTTGTGAGACCTAGACTTATTCTCACATGTTCTCAAATTGGATGACTTAATCGGTACAATGGTACGACCTTGACCGAGGTAAGGATGGGACAAACATGTTAGTTTGACATTTAGTGAAATGTTCACTTGTGTCATGAGTCCCATAAGGATCTAAGAACTAAACTTTCAATTGATGAACTTCATCTACCTATTGAATCTATCATTGCTAGAAGATCAACTGATGTGATGGTGGAACCTCAATGAGGATCTTAGCTTTTATAAACTTGGGTAGTTAATTTTAAAAGGATAATTATCAAAAATACTAAATATGAACTTAGTATTTATATTAATGATTTTATGCAAACCGTAAACAAAGTTTGTTTCCTTTTATGCTAGAGGAAGACAAACTAAGTCTTCTTTCCTTGTAAGAATAAGACTCGTTCCCATCCATTCTCCTTGTATGAAAAAGCTATAATAGGAACACTTGAATATTCTTAATTCTAATCAATCTTAATACACATACTCAAGAAATCGCATTGTCTTGTAAGTCAAAACAATTAAGTACGGATGCACATCTTACTCTTTCAAGTGATTTTCACCAATATTCCGGTTTAGAAATCTTGATATATTTAAGATATCTGGATAACTAGAGAACATGTTTTCTATAGCTACCAAAATTACACATCTTGAAGTGTCAAGATATTGTATGAGTCTTGATTAGAAATTGAAGTCTCAATAAACTTCGAGAGGAATGGAAATTACAAGCATGTTTTTCTAGTATATTTCTCTTTCTCAAATAAGTTCCATAAGATTCTATACACCTTTTAGGTAAAGTAGAAAGAAGAATTGCATGAAAAACTTTCAAGTTAATGGCATCGATGGAAATCCCATCATAAATATAGTAGAACTTGATACTTTTCTTTGAATATCTATGTACATGATTACTAGTCTACGAGAATCATATTGGCTACAATGTGTAGACATTCGAAGAACTAGAAAGTATACAAATTGCTACTTGCTTTTTCACTAGTATAGATACATTCAAAATGTCTTCTAAATTAATAGGAGCAATGCATTTTAATCACATGACACACTTGTAATGTAAAACCCGCATTAAAAACCTTTGAACAGTACACGTGAACAGTAACTTACAAAAAACACGGTAAAATTTAAACTTTCCATTTATAATATTAATACACCTTTCATGACAATAATTAACGAACAATCATGAATATTATAAATATGACACGATCACGAATACCAAAATAACGAATAATAAACCACGAAAACACACGTAAATTATTTAACACACGAAAAACTACGGGTTTACCCCATGGTGGGCCCCTATGCCGCGGCTAGACAAAGAGAGGAGGCTAAGTGGGCCTTTTGGCCCAAAACCAATTATAATAAAAACATCTGGAGGAAACCTTTTTCATTATTTTTAGGTTTACAGAAAATTTTGTCCTCTTCCTCCTTGTTTCACCATAGCCGCCGACCACATCAAGAAAAAGGGCAAACCTGGACGATTTTTGTGTTTGTTTAATTATTCGTGATCACCTCGTCATTCTACACGCATTGGTATATTCAGAAATCTTTTCTTTTCATTTTATATTTTCTTACGATTTCAGGTTTAAAATTAATTAATAACATGAACATGTAAAGGAATAACCTAGGAATAATAAATTTTGTCAAGGGTGCGTTTGGTTTGTGGTTTGGACCGGCCGAGACACCGAGACCCTAAGGGGGGTGCTCGGCTTGTTTTTTACCACCACCACCGAGACCATAAAGGTCTCGGCTTGGTTGTCTGAGGCTCGAACGCTGCCGGAAACCCCCCGACCAAGGGTAGGGGTGTGTTTGTTTGTTCGGTTGGTTGTAACCGAGGCACCACCGTGACCCCCAAGGGGCTCGGTTGGTTTTGTTTTATCGGAACCGAGACCAAAGGGACCCCGACTTCAAGTCGGGGTATGGTTACATGTTTAGTTGATTAAGTAGTGTCAACCGGGACCCTTCCAAGGTCTCGTTTGGGACTTATTTATAACTTATTTGGTTCGCCTTAATTTAAATACGGGCTCGGGATTCGCGTTTTTTAAAAACTATTTTTTATAAATAATGTCATATTAAACTTTAGGTTAATTAATTTATTAAATTAATTCATGTATAACCCAAAGTATTTATACTTAGTCATTTTAATTATAACATATATTTTAGTTAAAATCATATAACATATAATTTAATTAAATTAACAAGTTATTTAATTATTAAGCTATCACCATGACTTGTATTGTACTTATTTAACTTCACGTATTATTTATAATTCAGTTTAATTCTAATTAAGGAAACTTACTATTTTTAGAAACTTTTTAGTTTTGGAAACTTTCTATTTTTGGAAACTTGCTATTTATGGAAACCTACTATTTTTAGAAAGTTACTTAGTATTACAATACAAGTATTATAATAAACTAATACATGAATAATATACAACAGAACATCAGAATAACTATAGTTAACACAGTAAACAGTAAAACATGACAGAATAAGTATAACAAGCTAATAACACATGGAACCAGTAAAACACATGTAATTCAAACAACTCATACACGTCCATATTTCTTATGTAGTGTTATCCGTCAAGGCGGATTATTCTTCATCGTTTCCGTTAGCTTCTCCTGGACATAAGGTTTGGATTTCCCGTCCTTCAGTAAGGACAATCTCTTCCTTCGTTAGGATTTCTCGTATGCAGCCATCTGTTTTCCGCAGTAGTTACAGATTAAATGCTTATGTTTATTAGTTACCTTAGCCATATACATGCATGACCAGTTTCACCTAGTTATGGAGGTACCATAACCATAACACTAGAGGCACTAGTGTTATGACTTCACCACAGCGGGAGTGATAGCTCATGGCGTCCCTTTTCAGATATTTGGCCATTTTATTATTATATTATTATGTGGGGCGTATGGGTGCATCCTAGTTACATATTTCAGGCAGAATTTCATGGTGAATGTGGTGTGTGCCTTGCATCCTTCACAAGGAGCTGATCCCTCCTACCCACTTACCATTTAATTAGAGGCAACCCCTCTAATTGCATGATGAGGTCTCCCTCCAAGTATTCTTGCACGTTGTTGAACTCATGACCTATATTGGCTATTATGGTACATTAACTAATACAGATTTTCATAGGTAACATAAGCTATGTTTTCAGAACTAAAACCAGTTAATATGACAGACAAATAGGTTTTCCAGGACTTATTCATTTCCGCTGCCATTCATGCTATATATTCTTTATATGCTTATATACTCTATGTTTTTCCATGCTTTATTATATATCCGTGCACTAAGCGTTATGCTCAGCCGTCTACTTTTCCATGTTCCGAAACGGAAGATACCCAAGGACGTAAGTAGGAACTCCAGAGTATGTGCATTCGGATTGGAAGCTATCCGGCCTCTTTTACCTTATGCATTTATTCCTACTTTATCATACATGACTTCTTTTGGACATTGTTTAGTCCTTTCCATTTACAGTACTTATATTACTTTTGTGTGAGTTACTAGACTATCAAAGTTTGATCCGGTATTTCTATTTATGGTCATGAATGTTTAGACATTTACCTTGTATATTTTGATGATACGCCATAATTTATTGTAGCACTCTATCCTATTAAATGGGGTGTTACAATTATGGTATCAGAGCCAAAGTTTCGACCTGTATCTCTATAAAATGACCTATGAGTTACGGGTAGTCACCAGTGTCTTCCTAGATCTGACAGTTGTTTTTAATGCATTCATTCATTTTCATTTTTATCAACAGGTTTATGACTAAGTTATGGTTGGTACAGGACTGAACCTATTTAGTCACATGTGCTTTTGTCGAAACTTTTAACTTTAGGACCGACCCATTGGTGTCCCCGCGCCATGTCTTTTGTTTTGAGTGAACTGACCATAGGTGTTCACTCCCGTTCAGATAAAAGTTTTATAAACTACATCATGCTTTTTTACATTGTTTCATGTATTATAAACTGCTTCTTTGATTTATACATAGTTCATACATTCTTATGTTATCTCGTTTCAAATTCATAATTTATGTTGCATTTTGTTGTTTTAAACTGTCAGATGGTGAACAATAACAATACTCCAAATTTAGCAGCATCTGTCAATGTAGTTGTAAAATCCATGATTTTACAATGATTGAATGTAATAAAGTTTCACCCAATAATCCTAGAACACTCTCTCATATGTTTTATTTCTTTAAGATGTGTGTGAACTTGTCCAATGAGTACTTATACTTTTTCAAACCGTCTCTGTTGTAATAAGTTATATAACTTAAATCATGTACTTTAAAAACTAGAAGAACAAGTAATAAAATGTATAAATAACTATGTATACACAACACTTAAAAAAATTTGGGATATATGCTGCATTAAGTATCTATGCCATGTATACATGTGTGTACATCATAGGCATACATACACATTCTTAGACTATCCCAAGATCACTTCCTCTTTGTGTTCTAGCCCAACACAAGCCCACAACAAGCCCACCTTTCCCTTTGGTTAGCCTTACACGACACACACATGTACTATGTGGAAGAAGAAGGGTTGCCTAGGAAATGAAAAGTGTTACACTTGGCACAATGACTCTTACCAAGGCAATCATACCTTTTTTCCTTGCCCTTCTCTCTCTTCTTTAAGCCGAAAACACACACACACTCTTCATTCTCTCATGCAAATCTAATCTCATTTCTCTCTCAAATCATACGGATACAACCAAGAACATACATTAACTTCACTAGATCCTTGTCTTCATCTTAACTACTAATCATTTAGTAGTATCTCCACCTTTGGAATCATTATATCAAGCCCTAGCCGAATCCTTAGGGGTCACAGCTTGGTTATAGTTAGGGTTTTCATCTTCATCAAGATTAGATCCCTAATCTCCCTTGTTCTCTAGATCTTCCTTAGTATCTTTAGAAAGAAAGGTATTACTCATTATGCTTTGTTCATTTTTACTTGCATGCATCAATATCTACCTATAAACACATGTAACAAACTTGTTAAAAATCAAGATTTGATAAAACCATGACCATCTAGGTCACGACATATTTGTGAATACCATTATTCATGGTTAAAAACTTTGATAAAGAAACCTTTGACTAGTATTCTATGTTTAAACTTGATTAAAAATCATATGAATCATTTTATGAATTTAAATGTAGCTTTGGGCTACAAATCTCACTTTTGAGATTTTGGTTAACGAATAATCATAAATCTCATAAGTAAACTTGTGTAAACTCAAAACCATGAAAAACCATGACCTTAAAGGTCACGGCATAATTAAATTGACATCGATTATTTATGTACTAAGTTTTAAATAATAGGATATGTATTTATACATGTATAATGAACTACTAAAAAATCACAAAAACACTTTATGTGTACAAATATAGCTATGGGCTATATATATCCTTGGATGGATTTTAAATGTACATGCATGTCTATGTAAAACCTAGATCTAGTGTTAAGGAGTTAACTTAACCTAATAAACATAAAACAAGCATAAAGATCTTATGGGAACCTTTGGGGGAAAACAATATAGCTGTGGGCTATATTTTGTTTTTCTTGGATTCATAATAACCTTGGGAACATGCAATAAACCTAGATAATTATGTTGGACTTTATAAATATTTATAAAACATAAAACTAGCTAGAAATCTCATCTTGAAAACACCAAGATTAAGGTATAGCCGTGGGCTATATATATGTATATACATGGACTTGTGATTTATTTTTAGGTTTATACATAGTTTAGATCTTACTTTGGGACTCTTATGTTACATGTTGTGCCAATCCGTCAATTTATGGTTGATATTTTATTCTCAATATTTATTTGAAAATATTATTTTAATGTTATATTATGAACTCACTTATTTTTGGGAAGTAATTTGGATTTACGTCTTGAAGTAGCATCGACTACGTCTAAACCGGAGGATTCTACGTTACGTGCTTACGTTTACATACACCGTTTTTGGTGACAGTCCGACATTTCAGAAAATTAATTTATCCGTGAATATTATTTTGGAGTTTTAAATTTGTGTTGGTTCATAAACTCACAAATTTACGAGAAGAGATTAGGACTTACGATTTTAATTTAACGTCCTTTACGACTAAACCGGAAACCTTAGGATTACGTATTTACGTTTTCGAACTCCGTTTTTGATGAGACAATTTTTATTAGATTCGTTTTGTGCCGTTGATTTATAATTTATAAAAACATTTTTCGTAAAACGACCCGAGGGCACGCAAATCGAGGAAACTAGAATCGAGGAGTACCCGTAAATTAATAGGGATGGGAAAAGTTTACACTTGCCCACCCCCATAACAAGTGGCGGCAAAGCTTATCAAACACACCTTATGTGTCAAGTTTGCTTAATAAACTAGGACACTTGTCCTAGTTTTCTTTCCAAAACCTTTCACACAAATAAAACCACTAACATAAACTATCTATTCCACTTTCTCACATGCAAACCACCTTATTTTTCTCTCTAGCTCTTCCTTGAGCCGTCCCACACTCCTCACGAAACACCCCAATTTGATCTTGATTCTACCATAAAATCTTATGTTATTTACACATATATTGAAGCCCTTTTGAAGCCCTATTGATTGGTGGTGATCTTAACATCCAAAGAGAAGTTTCCTTGGTGTCTTGGGGCTGATTTTCCACAAGGAGTTCTTGAAGATTGGTGGTCTTGAAGATGGTCTTGGTTTATCACAAGTTTCTCCATCAAAATCCATGTTTTGATCACAACCTACATCATCATGGTGGTATAAAGATAGTTCTTCCCATCATATTGTTAATTTTGATTATGTAATCATGTATTTTATTCTTAAATGTATATATGTATGATGATATATGATGATAAAAAATATTGTGTCGGGATTTGGTGTTGATAATCATGGGTAAAAAGATGAAAAACTATATGTAAAAAGGTTAAAATCATGCTTAAAAATGATGGCTGTATAAAACAGTAAAGAACCATGTCATCAGGAACGGAACCAGGGTGGGTCCCGGGGGGTCGCAGGACACCCATGTATTTTTTATGCGTAATGTTAAATTTGTGTAAAAACCTCAATTTTTGTTAGATTTGTGTTAAATGCACCTGGTCCTTAAAAGCGTTGTGTGTAGTATTGTACATTTTATTATAAGTGCACCTGGTCATTTTGTCTCTTGGTTCCGTCCCTGCATGTCATGAACTGATAAAATGGCATAGATTAATGGATATACAGTAAGTAATATGTCTTGTACACATGTGAGAGTCGGTCATGCAATAGAATCATTAGGATGAGTGAGATATGATCAAAACAAGTTTAGAGTACAAATCTGAGTTCACTGTATTGGACGATTTTTAGAAAATACTTAGAGGCTGATTCAACAGTATCTATAGAAGAGTTAAATGGAGCACATAACATGTAGTTTATGTCATAAAAATTTGAGCTTCTATATCCATATAGAACTCTAGATATGGCAGTTTTGGTGAACATGAAAATAAAAATCAGATTTTGGGAAATTAAAGTATAATAGTATTATATAAGCACTCAAATAAAAATAGTATAAAATGTGATTTAAAACCCACTAACTTATATAATACATTTATATAAATATGTATAAGGATAAATAAATGGACATTTTATAAAAATGGTAGTTTGATAAGTTTTATAAGTTATAAAACTATAAACATGATTTTTACGACTTTTTCGGCTATTACCGTAAAATTAACGTTTTTGCTAAATAAAACTTAGACGGTTGGACCCGTCTAATGTGAACTTTATAAAGCTCATATACTGATATATAAACATATATAACAAGTAAAAACTGATAAAACCCGAACTATATAACATACGGACATTAACGGGCTAAGTTAACGTTATTGGACTAATAATACAACAAAATGGGCTAAAACACTTATAAACTTATTTATTGGGCTTAACCCATTTGTGCCCAACATGTAAAGTATAAATACTGATAATAAAAGTATGAAATGGATTAATACAAGTTAATGGACTTATAATAGGCTTATTAGACCTAAAACATGTAAATAGGTAAAACTAGTAAACTAGTATAAAAGCTATCAACACATAACACTAAAATGAGCAAATGAGAATATGTAAACCCACTTGATCATCATATATATAAAATCATCATATGTATACATAATTGTTATTTTTATAAAGTCATTAGACAAGAGTCTAAGACGAGTATTATTTGTCTAGGTTTCCGTGATTGAAGCACGCACCGTACGTCCGAATTGCCGATAACCCGCCTTCCCACATCAACGTGAGTTCATAGCCTCGCACTCTTTTAAATGTTTTTATGAAATGTTTTATAAACCCGCGAGGGAGATAACATGTTAGTTTTTATGAAATAGGACACAAATTGTCCCGATTGTTTGTTTATTGATTTGGACCCGAATGATTGTATGACCTGATGAATGATTAAATGACCCGATAGATGAAATAAAATAGATTATTAAAGTTAGGTTATGTCACTAAAAGTCCATTAGCATGAATTGTGAACTACCGGGATTTGGTAGACGCTTATGCATATAATAGTACTATCTGGGGACGATCACCCCAGTTCGGGCCTTAATGGTTGATCCCCGTCGTGCCACATTGATTGGTAAGCGAATTTATGTATGAGAAGATTTACATAGCGTGACCTTTGTGACGACACGCTAATTTAGATGAGCAAATGAGTTTCGGGCTAGCTACCCGTTGTTTGGTTTAGTAAGGTAACAATGTCATGCGGCTTATAATAATCCAATTAACGAAATACTGCTTTAAGCATTAAATTACGATATTTTGCCTGACTAGCAATACGGGGTCTTACTATTGATATTATGTTCGTGTTTTGGTTTTCATAACCATAATCATATAACGGTTTTTATTTAACTCCATACAACGCTATAAAACGTATTGTATGATATTTTTACGACATTGGTTCGTATAATGATTTTAAGGCGAAAGTTTATATTATGATTTTGATAAGAATTTGTATAAAATGACTTTGGCTATTTTATGGCCTATTACAAAGATTTGAACAAAATGATTTTCGGTAATAATTTTATAACGATGTTATATTGATGGATTTCATTAAACTCTATGAATTCACTCGGCGTTATCGCTGACCTTTTCTTTTAACATGTTTTATCTCAGGTACTTGAAGGTAATTCTCGGGAAGACAACAAGAATTCATGGCCCGCACCTAAATAATATTTTCCATTCAAATACTTTGTAAAACCTGTATAAAATACAATGACTTGGGACCTATGTAACTTTGATATTTATGAATGGAAATGCTTTATCAATAAACGACGCGATTTTTAAGCGTTGTCTATGATGTGAGTAATGTGCTATCCCGTAACACCAACGAGTCTTCCGCTGTATTGAGTTGTATAAATTTGGGGGTGTTACAGTTTGGTATCAGAGATCTCGTTATAGAGAACGAAAGATTTTTTAAACCAAGGTTTGAACAAAACATTTCAAAATCTTTTAGCTATAAACATTTTTCACAAAATGTCTAAAAATCTTTTGACTATAACAGTGTCGATGAATTCCCGAGTTACCGACAAGGCCAGACTGAGAAGTGTTATTTTAATATATATAACTTTGATTATATATATGATATAATTTTATTACATGATTTTTTGATGATTATTTTGATATTTATACGAGGTATTTATACGACGTAGATTGTAACAAGGAACCCTAAATCCCCTAGTAAATTAATCGAAGCTATTCTCGTAGGAATTCTAGCTATCCAAGATCTAAACCAAGTTGTGAATATTTATGATCCCAACAAATGGTTGATATTCGTAGAAATGTTGATATTAGTTGATTGTGATATTGAAGAAGAATTGGCGAGATTAAATCGGATATCGATGTCATGACGATATTTTCTTATAAGAGTGGAGTTTGACAAAACGCTACCACCTAGAAAGATGTCATTTGATTCGTTGTCATCCAATTCTTAAATTGAAATCGAAAGGGTGAATGTTGCACTTGAGACTGTCATTGGAACCATTACCCAAAAGCCTCATGCCACTAATACCTTTCCGAGAAGTCTAATTGAATGTATGAGTCATCTCGTACTAGTGACTCATTTGATAACTATTGATGAAGGAGATATAGGATTTGAAATTAAGTATTGTTCATATTGAGCGTTTATTGCCCTTTTAAGGCCTAAGAATAAGGTTGAAAATATTGGAAAATGAGGTAGGATATCGAATTGAGTATAAGTTGATTGAAACTTGAATAAAGTAAAATTTAACCCGTATGGAATATGAGATTGTTAAAAGGAAGTCATTAAGTTCTGTGATTGAATTATAAGGTTTTAAATGATTGTTAGATCGTGTTAAGGGTTGTTCCTAGGCCATTGCCCACTAACGAGGATGCCAGTGTCCAAGAAATAAATTGAAGAAATCTTCTTCTGAATTGGGACCGATGGATCTTCCGGGACATGTGGAACACCTAATGACTCTTGTAGATTAGTATTCATTGTGGTATCTTTTAAAAAATAATCCCTAACTTAACTAAGACATCAGTTGGTAGGAGGAGTTCTGAGAATTGTATGACATAGTGACACGTAATGTGTTACGGTACAATTTTGACTTGTTTGTGATTAATGAAAAGACTACCTTTGATTTCTAAATTCTACATGTATCGATGTTATCTATCTTTTATTGCTTCATCCTAATGCTCGCATTAGTGGTGCAACCATTGAACAAGTACTCATCTCGATTTGAGTTACGTTGTGGATTATTCTTTTTGAGTGCCATTGAGGTCATGAACCTCATGATTAATTGGCTAAGCTCATTTCCTATTATATTGTAGTTAGTTCTTGGTAAACAACTCTTCATCACTCTTTTGCAGATCACTCATTGTTTTTATAAGATAAAACAGTATCCTTTGAGAAAAATTGAATTTTCATCACTATAAGGATTATTCAAAGTAAGATTTATAAGTGATTGTTATCGAAATGAGGTTGTTTATAAATTACCTTGGAAAACTTAACTGTTTTCATAACAAAGAAAATCTTTGTAAATTTATTCTTGATTCTGATTTAAGAATTAAGCATGAAAATGTTTTTATTATAAACATGATGATAAAATTTTGACGAACTGAGTATTGCATCGTTAATCTTGAAATTGTATATAGTTGCGCGCCTACATACAATTTGAAAGAGACCATGCAAGGCTGATTAGTAGTCACCATAAAACTAATGAATAAACACTACATTTTCTTTGAAGATTGTGAAAGATTAAATTTTATGAGATCTGCAAGAAGTGAAAAATAAAGACATAGTGTTAGGGACACCTACATATGTGCCTGTAGCATCTATTCTTCTGAGTCGAATTTACTCATCTATGGAAATTGTCTTATTTGACAATTGACAATTCTTTCTTGTCCAATTCTCTCGTAGTGAGATTCTTAGGAAAAGTATCTGATTACCGAGTGTTGATACCCGACTGGGTGTATTGACGTTCTTATCATTTCTTATGATTTTATTTCATTTGAATGACCTGGGTGACGATCCGAGGAGCTTTCAAATGCGTACTCAAATTATGAAAACATGGGATATATTCATATTCGTTAAACGTTTTCGTTTGTATCTGATTTGAAATTCTCTCGCATAGATTATGCGTTGACCTTACTATTTTAATAGTAGTTGTGTCTCCATATATCCCTGAATTTGTGAAGGATTATGAGTTATTATTAGTCTTTTGAGAAGTTCACATCTTATCGACGGCAATAAAACTGGAAAGTTGATAGTCCCAGTAGAATGGATTGATTGATTATGACATGACGATATTGTCTTAATTGATGGGAACTCGAGTAGAATTCCCCTAAAAGATAAGATGTTGATTATCAAAAGTTATTTAAATAATTCTTGATGGATGACCATATCCTGCATTTAGATTTGAATTATACCATGAATGGTGATGAACTAGTCATAGATATTATAATCTAGAAAGAACTTAAAATAAATGTATTAAAAGATGTTTATGTTATCTGAAACTTTAGGAGGTATTTGCTGGTGAATTACCTAGACTTTCGCCATTAAGGCAAGTTGAATTTGGTATTGATTATATTCCCGGTGCTGTACATGTGGCATGTGCACTGTACGTTAGCACCATCTGAATTAAAAGAATTACCGTACAACTGAGAGAGTTGTCAGAGAAAGCTTTTATTCTACCAAGCTCGTCATCATGAAGAGCTATGGTATTATCATTCCTTATATTTATAGATTACTGTGAACTGAGTAAATTGACAATCGAAAACGATATCCATAACTCGAAATGGAAGATTTGTTCGATCATTTACAAGGTTCTAGCGTATGTTATAAAGATTTGATCCACGACATGGTTATTATCAACTTCGCGTCTGCAAAGAAGATTATCTATTCCAATCACTACATCCGGTACTTGTAATGAACATTATGAGTTTCACGTGTTGTCGTTTGGATTGACTAATACACATGTAGCATTCATAAATTTGGTGAATCACGTGTGTAGGCTGTAATTTGATAAATGCATGCTCGTGATCATTAAGGACCATTTATTTGTTTATTTATAAGAATAAGAATGAGTTAATAATTAGTTATAGACTGCCCTAAATTGGCCGAACAATAAAAACATGTACCTTAAATATTTAACATGTGATTAAAGACTAAATCCTTTACATTATTTGACAGTGTGATTAATAAATAATGGAATCTATATTGACTCTTTAAAAATTTGAGCCATTTGAGACTTTGGGTTTTACCAAAAAGAAAATGGAAATATGTTTTGACAAATGTTTTAACAAAAGATTTTTAAGGGATTATTCCCTTATACACAAATCATTTAACTAAACTCCTGTTTAGGGGTAAATGTTTGTGTATGCCTCAAGAAAACATAAGAGGGATTGAGGAAACCATGACTTGAAATTTAAAACGACAATTTTTGCATATCAAATAAGAAAATTGTGACCAAAGTATAAACAAAGATTTTTCGAACAATTACGGATCTTATTAAATATTTTTGGATAAATCAACATAAATCTTGTTAATTAAATTCATATTTATTCTTTTGAACATTTTTATATAATTGGACAAACTAAGAAATTTAAACTTTTAACGTTTACTTTACATAAAAACTTAATATTTATTGTTAATTTAGTTGTAATAATTATCGACGCTTTAAACGTCGGATTAAGCAAAACTGATAAAAATGATAGCTTAAACGAAACTGAAACTTAGAAAATATGAAGGAAGGTGAACGTAATTACTGACACATTATGTAGAAAATATGAAGAATCAATTACGATGTATTTCTTAATAATGAATGTGAAAAATAAATTGCCAAACAATATAAAAATAAACAATGCTTGTAAGAAAGATAATATAGATAATAATAAGGGGTTCGCGGCTAATGTGAACCATTAGAATTAAGAAGCCGATGGCGGTAGAGGTTGCCTAAATATGGAGGATTGTGAGATATAGTTATGTTTGAATCTTGTAAGTATAAGTATTCTATTCCTGTCATTTTTGAATTAATGTATCTTTATCTGAAGAACTTATACTGATGGAAAAATTATGAAGGCAGACACCGCTCATACATTAGTAAACGTCTAGCTATTGCAAAGGTCATCATCTGAATTTGATTCAATTTGGGTCATCGGCGACAGACTGACCAAATCTGCTAATATCATTCCTGTTAATGATAGATTCTTGATGAAGAAATTGACACTTTTGTATTTAAAGGCGTTATGTAAACATGGTGTGCCTGTATCGATCATCTCTATCAAGATCCTCGCTTCGCATCGAATTTCTAGAGATTTGCTCAGAAGTCATTGGGAACGAACCTTGATGAGAGTATTATTTACCACCCCAAATCGAAGGGACGAGGTAAAGTAACAATACAAAACACTAGAAGTCTTGTTTTATGTTTGAATGATTGACCTTTGGTAATAAACCGTATAATCGTTTCCCTTTGGAGAGGTTATCCTTGATAATTATCGTATTAGGATCAAGATCGACTCTTGTTAAGATTTATATATTAGAGCATCTGTAAGCAGGAGTTGGGATGAAGATACCCGACATACACCCATTGTGAGTTGGACATGTCTTTTAGGTTTAAGGTTTCCTATGATGGCGAACCTAACCTTACAAAATACTCGACCCGCGAGACCTGAAATGATTGTTGAAATTAGGATCTGATTATCGACTGCCGGTGGTGGGCAAGAGGTTATGTGAATATGAAATGTAGATCTTGAAGTGCCAGATGGGTAGCGAAGTTATGCCAAAAATTTTAACCATGGAAAATGAATTGATGATCTGGAAGATCATGGGATATATTCCCCGTTGTATGGGACCATTGAAATGATGTAAAAGTTGGTTTGAAAGGCATATAAGCTGGATCTACCCTAGGACCTCAAGAGCTGCGTGAATTATGTTTCGTATATTGAACTTTATGAAATGTCTATCAAGTGAAAATCTGATTGTTTCTTAGTAAAGTTTAGATCGGCGAAAAGTTGCATTCATCAGAAACCCGTGAACATCATGGATAGAGAAAGTAAGTCAACAATTAGCCTGATCTTATTCCCGTAGTTATGTTTAATGAAACTCGCGTATTGTAATGAATTACACTTGTGAGGAAAGACAGAATGTGGAGGAAATACCCACATGGCTTTAACTCTATAAGAAGTGAATAGTAAGGTAAGATGATCTTTGAGGACAAAGATCCTGTTTAGGGGTAAATGCTGTGACAATCCGTCAATTTATAGTTGATATTTTATTCTTAATATTTATTTGAAAATATTATTTTAATGTTATATTATGAACTCACTTATTTTTGGGAAGTAATTTGGATTTACGTCTTGAAGTAGCATCGACTACGTCTAAACCGGAGGATTCTACGTTACGTGCTTACGTTTACATACACCGTTTTTGGTGACAGTCCGACATTTCAGAAAATAAATTTATCCGTGAATATTATTTTGGAGTTTTAAATTTGTGTTGGTTCATAAACTCACAAATTTACGAGAAGAGATTAGGACTTACGATTTTAATTTAACGTCCTTTACGACTAAAACGGAAACCTTAGGATTACGTATTTACGTTTTCGAACTCCGTTTTTGATGTGACAATTTTTATTAGATTCGTTTTGTGCCGTTAATTCATAATTTATAAAAACGTTTTTCGTAAAACGACCCGAGGGCACGCAAATCGAGGAAACTAGAATCGAGGAGTACCCGTAAATTAATAGGGATGGGACAAGTTTACACTTGCCCACCCCCATAACAAGTGGCGGCAAAGCTTATCAAACACACCTTATGTGTCAAGTTTGCTTAATAAACTAGGACACTTGTCCTAGTTTTCTTTCCAAAACCTTTCACACAAATAAAACCACTAACATAAACTATCTATTCCACTTTCTCACATGCAAACCACCTTATTTTTCTCTCTAGATCTTCCTTGAGCCGTCCCACACTCCTCACAAAACACCCCAATTTGATCGTGATTCTACCATAAAATCTTATGTTATTTACACATATATTGAAGCCCTTTTGAAGCCCTATTGATTGGTGGTGATCTTAACATCCAAAGAGAAGTTTCCTTGGTGTCTTGGGGCTGATTTTCCACAAGGAGTTCTTGAAGATTGGTGGTCTTGAAGATGGTCTTGGTTTATCACAAGTTTCTCCATCAAAATCCATGTTTTGATCACAACCTACATCATCATGGTGGTATAAAGATAGTTCTTACCATCATATTGTTAAATTTGATTATGTAATCATGTATTTTATTCTTAAATGTATATATGTATGATGATATATGATGATAAAAAATATTTTGTGGGGATTTGGTGTTGATAATCATGGGTAAAAAGATGAAAAACTATATGTAAAAAGGTTAAAATCATGCTTAAAAATGATGGCTGTATAAAACAGTAAAGAACCATGTCATGAACTGATAAAATGGCATAGATTAATGTATATACAGTAAGTAATATGTTTTGTACACATTTGAGAGTTGGCCATGCAATGGAATCATTAGGATGAGTGAGATATGATCAAAACAAGTTTAGAGTACAAATCTGAGTTCACTGTTTTGCACGATTTTTAGAAAATACTTAGAAGCTAATTCAACAGTAGCTATACGAGAGTTAAATGTAGCACATATCATTTAGTTTATGTCATAAAAATTTGAGCTTCTATATCCATATAGAACTCTAGGTATGACAGTTTTGGTGAACATGAAAATAAAAATCAGATTTTAGGAAATTAAAGTATAATAGTATTATATAAGCACTCAAATAAAAATAGTATAAAATGTGAATTAAAACCCACTAACTTATATAATACATTTATATAAATATTTATAAGAATAAATAATTGGAAATTTTATAAAAATGGTAGTTTAATAAGTTTTATAAGTTATAAAACTATAAACATGATTTTTACGACTTTTTCGGCTATTACCGTAAAATTAACGTTTTTGCTAAATAAAACTTAGACGGTTGGACCCGTCTAATGTGAACTTTATAAAGCTCATATACTGATATATAAACATATATAACAAGTAAAAACCGATAAAACCCGAACTATATAACATACGGACATTAACGGGCTAAGTTAACGTTATTGGACTAATAATACAACAAAATGGGCTAAAACACTTATAAACTTATTTATTGGGCTTAACCCGGTTGGGCCAAACATGTAAAGTATAAATAATGATAATAAAAGTGTGAAATGCATTAATACAAGTTAATGGACTTATAATAGGCTTATTGGACCTAAAATATGTAAATAGGTAAAACTAGTAAACTAGTATAAAAGCTATCAACACATAACACTAAAATGAGCAAATGAGAATATGTAAACCCACTTGATCATCATATATATAAAATCATCATATGTATACATAATTGTTATTTTTATAAAGTCATTGGACAAGAGTCTAAGACGAGTATTATTTGTCTAGGTTTCCGTGATTGAAGCACGCACCGTACGTCCGAATTGCCGATAACCCGCCTTCCCACATCAACGTGAGTTCATAGCCTCGCACTCTTTTAAATGTTTTTATGAAATGTTTTATAAACCCGCGAGGGAGATAACATGTTAGTTTTTATGAAATAGGACACAAATTGTCCCGATTGTTTGTTTATTGATTTAGACCTGAATGATTGTATGACCCGATGAATGATTAAATGACCCAATAGATGAAATAAAATGGATTATTAAAGTTATGTTATGTCACTAAAAGTCCCATTAGCATGAATTGTGAACTACCAGGATTTGGTAGACGCTTATGCATATAATAGTACTATTTGGGGACGATCACCCCAGTTCGCGCCTTGACGGTTGATCCCCGTCGTGCCACATTGATTGGTAAACGAATTTATGTATGAGAAGATTTACATAGCGTGACCTTTGTGACGACACGCTAATTTAGATGGGCAAATGAGTTTCGGGCTAGCTACCCGTTGTTTGGTTTAGTAAGGGAACAATGTCATGCGGCTTATAATAATCCAATTAACGAAATACTACTTTAAGCATTAAATTACGATATATTGCCTGACTAGCAATACGGGGTCTTACTATTGATATTATGTTCGTGTTTTGGTTTTCATAACCATAATCATATAACGGTTTTTATTTAACTCCATACAACGCTATAAAACGTATTGTATGATATTTTTACGACATTGTTCGTATAATGATTTTAAGGCGAAAGCCTATATTATGATTTTGATAAGAATTTGTATAAAATGACTTTGGCTATTTTATGGCCTATTACAAAAATTTGTACAAAATGATTTTCGGTAATAATTTTATACCGATGTTATATTGATGGATTTCATTAAACTCTATGAATTCACTCGGCGTTATCGCTGACCTTTTCTTTTAACATGTTTTATCTCAGGTACTTGAAGGTAATTCTCGGGATGACAACAAGAATTCATGGCCCGCACCTAAATAATATTTTCCATTCAAATACTTTGTAAAACCTGTATAAAATACAATGACTTGGGACCAATGTAACTTTGATATTTATGAATGGAAATGCTTTATTAATAAACGACACGATTTTTAAGCGTTGTCTGTGATGTGAGTAATGTGCTATCCCGTAACACCAACGAGTCTTCCGATGTATTGAGTTGTGTAAATTTGGGAGTGTTACACATGCAACCTTCAAACAAGTCTTGACTTATCTTATTAAGCTAAAACATAAAATAGTCGTTAGTCATAAGCTCACATTAAGGTTTATAACCTACATGCAAACATGAAACAAATCTAGATCTCATTTGATACACCAAATAAAACAAACTTTGAGTTATATTCTTTTATTAGGGTTTATAACTAAATATGGATAAGCTAATAATAAGCTTATGAGAAAACCTAGACTATTACTTACATAAAATGAAAAGTAGTATTGATGGACTAATCAAGCCCATGCAACCTTTTCCCAAGACTAAATAAGCCCAATAAGCCCATTTAACAAATCTTAGCACCTTAATGGACTTAAAAATATATTTAGGCCATTAAATAGTGTAAAATCCATGATTTTACCATGATTGAATATAATAATTTTCCACCTAATAATCCTAGAATACTCACTCATGTGCTATACTTCTCTATCATGTAATTATACTATTATTTTCATCTTTGTTGAAAATAACTTCATAACCTAAAACCAAGAACATACAACTAGGAAAACAAGTAATGCAATTATAACTAGCAATGTGTGTGTTTGCCACACTTAACAAATTGGAGAAAAATGTTACATCATGCATAATTAGCCGCTTATGCATATTATACATCCCTTGCACATTACACTACTCTTGGACTAGCCCAAGACCATCACCCTCCTTTGTGATAAGCCCACAACAAGCCAAAGCCAAAGCCCATTACCCTTTGGCTAAGTTTATACGGCAAAACACATAGGTGGAAGAAGAAAGGGTGCATTGGTAATGGAAAAGCCTACACTTGGCACAAGTGTTCTTACCAAGGCAATCATGCCTTTTGCATTCTCTTTCCCTATCTCCTCTTTAAGCCGAAACACACACACACACACATTCTTATACATGCAATCTCACATCTCTCTTCATCTCTCTCTCTACATTTCGGCTACAAGCCACAAAAATCCAAAGTTAATTCATTAAATCAACTAAATCTTTGTCCCATCTTGATTACAAATCATTTGGTAGCATCGTTCCTCTTGGAATCACTATAAACAAGCCCTAGCCGAATCATTATAGGCCACGGCTTAATTATAACTAGGGTTTTCTTCACCATCTTGAATAGATCTCAAATATCCTTGTTCATCTAGATCATCCTTGGTACTTTTAAGTAAGAAAGGTATACACTACATGTTCTTTCATTTCTTCATGCATGCATCATCATACATCTATAAACACAAGTAAATAACATGTTAAAACCAAGATTTGATGAAGCCATGACCATTATAGGTCACGGCATATTTATAAAAATCATGTACATGATTAAAAATCTTTTAATAAGAAACCTATGGCTTGTATTCTATGTTTTAAACTTGATTTGAAAACCATATGAAACATTTTATGAATCTAAACATTGCATGAGTTACAAATCTTGTTTTATGGGACTTTTGTTAACTAATGACCATAGATCTCATAAAATGAACTTATGTAACTTAAAGATCATGAAAACCATGACCTTAAAGGTCACGGCTAAAATGAGTAATGACCATATGATTTGTCTACTAAGTTTTAATAATGGAATATGAAATGATACATGTTAAATGGAATATTAAAAATCACAAAAATAACTTATGTGTATGTATGTAGCCGTGGGTTACATATGACCTAAAATGGGTTAGATATACATGCATGCTTATATAAACCATAGATCTAATGATAGATTTAACTTTAGTATAATAAATATAAAACAAGCTTATAAAATCTTATGGGAACCTTGGGAAGGGACAATATAGCCGTGGGCTATATGTAGTCTCCTTGGTAAAATGGTAACCTTGGAAATATGCATGACACCTAGATAATCATGATTATATTTTTGTAATTAATTACAAGACATAAAAATTTCCTTAAGTGTTCATCTTGGAAATACCAAGATTTAGAAATATAGCCGTGGGCTATATATGAGTGTACATGGATCTATATTTGAATTTTAGGTCTAGACATAGTTTAGATCTCATTTTGGACTTGTGACTTGTTTTCTTGACTTGTACATAGTTAGATCTATTTTTGTAAACACTTATAATTACATGCAACCTTCAAATAAGTTTTAACTCATCTTAAATAAGCTATAACTAATTATAACCATGAAATATAAGCTCCTATTAGGGCTTATGACTTGCATGCAACCTTGTAACACACCTAGATCTATTTTGCAACATCACATAAAACCAACTATTAGTTTTATTCTTTAATTAAGATCTAAAACTAAATATGAGTAAGCTAACAATAAGCTTATAAGAATATCCTAAGTTAATACTTACATAAAATGTAAAGTAGTGTTAATGGACTATTTAAGCCCATGAAATGTTAATCCAAGACTTAATGGACCCTATAAGCCCATTTGATAAATCTTAGTAACTTAATGGACTTAAGATTTCACTTAGGCCCATTTAACTAATTAAAAGACTTAAAAATGTATTTAAGCCCAATAAATGATTTAAAGGTCAATTTAAATAAATTAATGGACTTGAGATATAATTAAGCCCATTAGATATTTAGCCCATTTAATGAGCTCATATAATATTTGAATGTTAAATTAAAAGTTTTTATAATAAAATAAAACTTATAAAAACTTTTTGGAATAAAATGACAATTTATGAAATTTAAGGACTAAAACCGTAATTTATGAAACTTGTTTTGATAAACTAGTAAACACAAGGACTGAAAATATAATTATCCAAAAGTCTAGGGTTTAATAAATACTATCAGTGGCAAATTAAACCCTAGGGACCATTTTAGGAAGTTTCTAAAAGTTATTTTGTCATTCTATAACCCTAAGGACCATTCTTGTAATTAGCCGAAACTTAAAGAAGCCCTAGGGGCTGTTTTTGTAATTTTAGTAAAGTTACAAAACCTAGATATAACTAGGGTGACTAAATCTTCCATAAGCTGAAACTTTAACAAGCCCTAGGTACCAAATATGTAAAATCTGAAAGTTATACTTGTTTAATAATGAAGGGACTAGTTTCGCCATATTCTGAAACATTAACAAGCCCTAACCCTAAAATCTATTTTTAATTATAGTAAAACATAATTAAATACCTAGACCATAAGAATTAATGTATAAATTCTTAAGTTTGTAATTAATAAATTATTTTATAAATGTTAAAATAATTTATGGAAACTTTAAAGTTAAATAGAATATCATATTTTATTTTTTAAAATAAAATATTTATATTTGTTTTAGGGAATAAATTGTATAAACAATATGGACATGTATTACTAATACATAAACACATATATTTTAGGAAATAAAATTATATGAACATTGACTAAATTG